>CAJHQQ010003116.1:0-50594 GCA_905132885.1 Moricandia moricandioides | reverse complement strand
AAAATCAAGTTAACCGGAAATTGTATTCGGCATTTCTCGAGTAATCCTACAGTATAAATATAATGCCCCGAGCGCCTAGAGTTAATGAGTCTCTCATGTCCGCTCATTCGATTTGTGGGTCATGCAGTAATTTTTCGAGGTTCGAAAGTCATGTTTACTGACTCTGCAATCACACATGACATTTACCCATGTTTTGGCCTCACTCGCACAGTATCGCAAATCACTTCCCGATAAGTCATCTATCCTTGCATTATTCCAGCGTACTCATGCTTAACTTTTGAATTTTAAACGGATACGTAGCCGAAAAAGTAAATGCACTTTGGTGACATAGGTAGTCAAATCAATTCTCTTAAGTTTTTTTGCATATACCAAAAATCAGGATGCTACAATTCACGTCATCTCCACTCACAAAGCGCAACGCCCCTGTTGCGCACAACGACATGTCTTAAGACGCCTCTCGGATCAGAACCGAGATGACTAACCAGCTATGATACCACTTATAAAGCTTCGGCCGCTCACGACTAATGGGCCTCCCATGCCCGTTAGGTCTGTGGACCTCATCCCTGCGACGGACGGCGTGTTAATTTTTCAGAGGCTCAAAAGTCATGTTTAGTGACCTTGCAATCACTATATGACTTTTTCCGTGCCTTGACCTCACTCGCACGGTATTGTGAATTTCTTCCCGAAAGATCACCCATCATTCTACTACTCCAGCGCAAACACAGTTAATTCTGAAGTTCTAAACGGATGTGTGACCGAAAAATAAGTGCACTTTGATGATATATATAATCAAATCAATTTTCTTAAAACTTTTGCATATCGGAGAAATCAGGATGTTACAATAACCTCCTTGCCTCTCTTCTTCCTTGCCTTAATGCTTTAATGTTTTTTTTTGCTTGCCTTCATCCTTTAATGTTTAGTTGCAGTTTTTGTATTGAAACCTTTAGTCCTTTATGTAAGGGTCACCAGGAGAGTTGAAGAACTTTTCACCACCTTCTCATCATTGTTAAGAAAGTACTGTGAACCGCTTGATGATTTTAGCCCGGTACAACCTCTCTAGTTTAAAAACTCGAAATAAATTAACAACTATAAATATTGTTAATTTAAAACATTAATTTATACAAACGAATCATATGCTCGTTAAATTATTGACAAAATAACATTTTTCGTCATGTTTCCCACATGTATAATACACAAAAGAATTACGTGGAGTGTTGAGACAATGAGATTTGGCTCTTCTGAGTTCTTTTAACAATAACAAGGCATGCATCAGTACCGCCCAAGATTATCTAATATATTCGAATATCTTGTTAATATGCCTACTGATTCGCATATCGAACAAAAAGAACCCCACGTTTTTCACGAAAAGACCCCATTGTTTTTAAAATTTTATATTGTAGACCCCTAAATATTCGCATTGTGTAAAAGTCAGCTCTTGGCCAATAATATATACACCCTTCTAACAAAGAAACGGTTCTTGTTAAACCTAAAACAACAAAAAGAAGAGAGAAAGAAGCAGGAACATGGCTGGACTTCAATACAGTTTCTTTCCGACCGACTTCTTCTATCCACGAGCTTCTCCTCAGCCTACAAGCCTTGTCGTCGCTGCTAATCCAAAACTGGAGATAACCCAAAAGAGAGATGGTTTAGTAGTGATTGATGAAACTCTTCCTGGTAACTTGTCTCTTCTTGTACGTGAAAAAACTAGTACTCAGCCACGTTTTGATACGCAAACATGGAAGAAGAAGAAGAACATGAGACTTTGGATCGAAGATGATATGTGATTTCTAACAGTTCTGGTTTTTTCATAATCAAGATACAATCCTCCTTTCAGTCTTGCCTCCTTTATTGTGACTACACACATCAATAATTAAGGTCATAAATTGACTCATCTATATTTTTTCTCTTTTTAGAATATAGGTTTTGAGTCTCATGGATGACAATAGAGGTTTGCTTTCATCAGTGTATCAGAATTGTCTGTTGTTTGGAACTTGATTTGACTAACTTCAAAAAAGTTGCTAATATATTTTATAAATAGTAATTTTTGGCACCAAAATAGCTCCCAACAAAAAAAATGACTGAAATAACTATTTTTATTTTAATTTTTTAATATTTATTTAAAAAAAAATTAACTTACCTCTCAATCTAAACTTTAAGTCTACCTTAGTTAATCTTAGGATATAAATGTATATTTACACCATTTACTAAAACATATTTTGATCATTTTTTATTTTTGGAACAAAAACTTTTTAAAGCTATTTTATGTTATTTCTCTTTTATAAATTTAAGTTATTATGTGAACTGTAAAACCCAACGTCCATTGATATCAATTAGATCCAAACAAACGTTGTAGCTTGGTATTTTGGGCTTTTTTTTCTTGCTTACATGTGTCACCAAATTTAAAGATTTGTTTTCAATACACTAAACATGCTTAATAATTTTCATTATTACATAAATT
The DNA here is from genome assembly GCA_905132885.1 of Moricandia moricandioides. Lineage (NCBI taxonomy): Eukaryota > Viridiplantae > Streptophyta > Magnoliopsida > Brassicales > Brassicaceae > Moricandia > Moricandia moricandioides. Next base: position 48,136 of record CAJHQQ010003116.1, on the reverse strand, counting down.
GTTAATAATTCATAAATCTTTCACCATTCACTGGTCAAAAACTCCAGACAGTAGAGAGGAAAGTAGGTCTGGTTCACTGTTTCTAAAGAGAGGTGGCTCTGACACCGGTATTACAAAATAATATACACTTCAAACACTCATGTTTTAGATATGCGCAATATACCAAAACAATACACTGGTATCTCATAGATCTAATAAACCAAGGTCATAGAGCTAAGAAGTACTAATGAGTCAAGAAAAGAAAAACTGAGCTACTGTCAAAACAATCAACGATTCAGACATCAGTGTAGCTCCTATCCTCGAGCTGCTCTGTCTACAAGCCTCACCACTGCTAATCACACTCTGATCGTTTCATTAGCAGCAAACCAAGAAGTGAGGATCCACAAACGAAGATCATGCTTCTGTCTGTAGTCATATGTAAGAGAAGATCAGTTTCTTTCAATGAGTCATTTACTATCTAAACAGTCCAGCTTAATATGAGAAACGTGACTGACAAGTAGAATTAACTGTTTCAATTAAGTAACCCGGATTACAGTGCCCACGCACTTAAAACACTAGAAGATTAGTAGGAGAAGTCACCTTGGCCTTGGAGGGGGCAGATCAAGCCCCAGATTTGATGGCATTCTAAAAGGACGCAATAATGTAAATAAATTAAAAAGAGAGTGTCAGCGAAGAAGCTGATATTCCTGAAAATATTGCTCTATAGTGAGGCAAAAGAATCTGTCTTGCAAGCAAATATGTTTCATATAATTTCAGCAACAAATTAAAACATAAATAGAAGCATAACAGAGCAATGAACTTTCACCTATGCTTAAAAAATTGCTGCGGAGATTGGAAACCATTAAAAATGGATTTTTTTCTCAGGACAATTATGTTCTTCTAGTCCATTATTGAGGATATTCTTACTCAGCCATTGATGGCAACATCCTTGGCAATGCTTGCTTATAATTGGTAATACTTTCAAGTCTCTTCTATGGAAGGCTATGACTTTTCTTTAGTTAAATAATCCTTTCTCTTATGTCTAGAAGGTTAAAAAGCTAATGGTTTCTCTAACCACATTGATGTCCTTTATTTCATGTTGTTAGGCACCCTTCTGCAGTTTTTGTTGGAGACACTTACACAGTCTTTGCAGGGATGACTATGGCAGTTGCTGGCATTTTGGGTCACTTCAGCCATACATATCTTGTTTCCCTCTTCTAAGTTTCATCATTTGCGGTTTTTGCATCTAACTAAAGTGTTAAAGCCTGTAACAAACTTTAACTTTATTATCCTTTGCAGTGAAACGCTCCTAATCTTTTTTCTTCCTCTCTATTGTCGCTACCGCAGGTTTGATCCCTTTCCCATTTTTCTTTTACTTTTCAGTATTTTATTAAGCATCTAACTTGCTATTGTGTAACTCTTTAGCTTGCTGGCATTGTGAAATGTACAAATAAAACCTTTGCAACATGAAGAATCTTTTAAACGGTTTCTCTGTTTTATCATCTCTCTGCCTTCACAAATCACACATACATTTTTGTTTTTATATCCAATAGCATCATCATTTTAGTTCATTTACAAAGATAGTTTCATCCTTAAAGCGAGACCAAGGCGAGTGAATCTCAAAAGTATCAATATGAATCAAATATTTTGTAGCATTTCTTGCAGCCAATGAGTGAATCAAAATCATCTGTCTTGGAATATTTATCATTGCATAAACTTATATATATTAGTATATGTATCTGTAGTTACTTATATGCTAGTTTGATAATGTATTATAGTATTCATCTTCTTGTCATCGTAAAATAGGTTAGACATCTAATATTTAAAATTCTCCAAACAAATGTATACTTCCCTACACACCCCACCCAATACACAGTCTATGATTATGACTTACAATTTCGATTCATGGCACAAGCCGGTAACCACACATTCACACGTCGATTCGTAGACCAAATGAGTTGTAACCTTGCGTTACTAATAGTTCTTGACATCATCATTGTCACCATACTGCTTGTTAGTTAATTAGACGATAAATTCCGATAATTCCAAATTAAGATCATCAGTAATGAAAACAATATTCCTTCCGTTTCATTATATTTTAGAAAAAAATATGTTTTACAAAAATAGTTTTTTGTGTTTTCTATGAAAATTTTATAAATTTTGAAAAAATTAATTGATTTTATTGAGTTAATATTGATTAAAATTATTAAAAATTGAAAATTATAGAAAACTATATATTTATTATAGTGATTTAATGTGTTTTCTTAATATGTATGAAAATAACCAAAAAATTATTTATGAAGTAGAAGGAGTACTATTTAGTCAAAATTCTGAGACCATCAATAGGTTAAGAAAGATAAGTGAACCTGAAGGAAGCTGAGAATAAGCAGTAACAGTGTTGCTGAGGCTAAGCACTAGATCGATGATGAGACTATTTTTTTTTTTTTTTGAAACACGATCGATGATGAGACATCTTCAGGAAATAACAATGAAAAGATGATGTTAAGATAAACCGATTTGTTTTATTCCAAGAGTAAATGGGTGATTTGTAAGTCAATGAAATGAAGCAAAGTCTTCGAGTCATATCATTCACTAGTTTTTGGAATGTTATCCATTAATCCACCGTTCATTAATTTCTCACCAAATCTATGCTTTGAAAAGTCTGAAACTGTGACTTTTCTCTACTTGTGGCCATGACTGGCCAAAATTATTTTGGACCCTAGGGCAAAGATCTTTTTTTGGTCTTTTAAGTTTGATTTATATATATATATATATATATATATATATATATATATATATATATATATATATATATATATTTTTTGCGTTTTTGATAAATAAAACTGAAGACATTTTTAGTACAGTTTTCTTTTGAAAGATAAAATTTGTTATTGAACCAAAACAAAATGTACATATATACATTTTTGTATGGAGATTTTTCAATTTTGTGACATATGAGCTGGACGGTCGCACTCTATGTCTCCCTACCAAGCGGTTACATGTAGTATTCGCGAATATCTAAAATTTTCCGAATAATGGATCCTTCCCTACACACCCCACTGGTGAGTAACTGCATAGAGCCTAAAAGATTAAATGCGATGGATGATGATAACTTGCATTTTGGAATCATGGTAATCACACGTCGATGCTGCATTGTATTCTTGCGTCATTTGACAAACTAGCCATCATCAATTATGGTAACACGGCTTTTTCGTTACTAATAGCTATTGAAATTATCAATGCCCACATTAGTTAGAACGATAATTTCCGAAAGTTCTCAGGTTTTTCTATAGAGTAAACATTCTAGCCATCATCACTTATGTCTGTTTCTGTAATGGTTGATTTTGACATGTAATACTCAAAAAGTACAATATTGGAAAGAATATAATGGGTTGGCAAATAAAAAGTTGTGGATACTAGATAACCAAGCATTTGAGGGAATATTCCTATACACATATATATAACTAGGTAATAAGTGCGCTATTTATAAATATTGTTAAATAAATCAGTTTTTTTAAAGAATTATTATTATTATTTAATAATAAAAACTATGTAAAATATATTTTAATTATTTGCTCAAACTAAATTGTAAAAATATTTAACTTTTATCAATTTAACGAGGAAATATTTCTAAAATTTCATGATTAAAATATTTATGTATTTTAATATGGTATATATTTTAATTTAAATGATATAAAATAAATATAGATTTTAATCATAATATCTATTAAAATTTTCTACTGTTTTTCTTTTGAGTATTTGTATCTTATTATAACAAAAAAAATCAAAACACTAATCATGAAATTTTCAATCTAGGACTAAAAATTTTAGTAATTTATAGTCATTTTTAAAAATTTAAAATATAACATATATTTTTGATATATGGTTAATGTGATTGTATAATTTATTTTAGTAATATAAAGTTATATAAATGGATATATATTGAAGACTTTTAAATAAGTCTCACTACATTACTGAAACAGATGGTTAAGGCTCATGAGTCATTATTACAACAAGTTCACAAATTTTTAAGACTCTTACACAAAATAGACAAATACCATTTACCGCATCAAATGCTTTACACTATCCCTTGCTTCTTCAAGAAGTCTCTTCAAGGATACTAGTCGAAAGTAACATTATACTAAGGCTGTTTATTAGGAAGAAACAGCCCCCAGTACAAAAGATGAAAAACAAATTTTTTTTTTGAAAAGTAATTTAAAAACTCAGACCACAAGTTAAGATTGAGTTTGGTACTAAAGATTGCAAACATGAAGGGACATGTGACATGTCTTACTTAGAACAGTAAAAGTATTGTGTAGCTATCCTAGTTAATGACCGAAGAACTTTCTTCTTGATGTCGAATTCAGTTTTAGACGACAATAATAGACGCCGTGTTGATGATGGCTTTGCTTAGGCTTGTGTCATGTCTAAATGTTTCAGCTAAATATTTAAAAACTTTTTATTTACTATGAACGAACAACTTCATATATTGAAATTTCTTAAACAACTCTCATTACATTACTGAAACAGATGAAGTAAAAACAATGGTTAAGGCTCATTAGTCCTTATTTATTACAACAAGTTCATACATAAAAATAGAAACAAATAGCATTTACCGCATGCATCACTGCTTGACTAGCCCATGCTTCTTCAAGAAGTCTCACCAAGGAGATTAGTCGAATCTAACTTCATACTGAGGCATTGTATCAGGTAAAAACAGCCCCCAGTACTTCTCATACTCCGGACCGTCCTTGCCATTCTCATTGAACATGGCGAATATGTAAGTCTCTATAGGTTTCCCTGGCCTTCTCGGAGATCCCTTCTTCACATGTTGTATCAAATTGTTAACGTAAATCTTCGCATTCTCCACATTCGCCCCAAGCCCTCCCTGCGTGGGCCAACCGCTCTCCGACACCACGACTTCCAGTGATCCACCGCCCGATTTCTCCAACGCCGCGTAAACTGAGTCGAGACTGGCGTCGAAGAGGTTTTGGTAATGGTGCTGGTTGTCATCGAATTCTTTACTGTTCGGTTGGAACAGAGCGTATTCCAGAGGGTTATTGACACTGTCATCCTTGTAGCTGAAGTAAGTGTAGATATTCACTAGCAGAGGAGATCGCTTGCTCGCCAAGAACTCTATCGCCGGTTGGAGAAAACTCAAATACGTAGGATTGATTTTTCCCTTCGACGGAGGAAACGTGTCCACGAAGGCTCCCATGAACGTAGTCGTGGAGACAGGGATCCTGAGGCCTGCTTCGGACACTGCTTTATCAATGTTCTGCATGGCCTGGAAGAGAACTGTCCCCTCTTCCCCTGGTTTCACCTCGTTTCCGACAGAGATGTACCGGAATTTGATATCGTTGTAGTAGTTCTTGACGTAGTTTTGGACCCATGCATTGGCCTCCGCTTGGCTTTCTGCGAAACGTTTTAAGTAGGGATTGGGAACGTCGAGGATGAACTCGATGCCGGAGCCACGGAGAGCGTTGAGAGCTTCTGTGTTGTTACCGTACATCCTCATCCGCTGGATGTTGTAGTGCTTGTACATAGCCACAACTTCCGAAGGACTTGGTAGGTTATTTGCCATCTGCCCGAAGCATACTCCGATTTGTCCAGCTAGTAATAAAAAATTTCATGCAATAAAATATAATTAATAGGGTTATTATAATCAATGGATGTAACATAAGCTTAAAAGATTACTAATCTAAACCTGTGGTGTCGAAGAAGGAAGCCATTAGAAGGCTGAGAAGAAACATCAACATTGGTGATGATGATAACATCCTAACCCCAGACGTTTTCATGAAATAGTCAAGAAGACGTTTATAATATGGATTTTTCTATTATACTTTTGAGTGTTTTTTTATATGTTTGAATCGTACCATTGTGCGCCTATTTATAGTGCGAGTCCGGGGTTCAAGTCAGTCAATGCATGTAATACCATTAACAAATATTTACATATATGCTTTGAAAAGTCTACGAATATGAGTTCTCCACACAAGTAGCTTTCAATAGCTAGGGTCAATATATATAGCCAGAACTGAAGAGTCAAATGAGATGGATGAATAGGTTTTTAATAATACTCAAATTTTAAGTGGTTGTTTTTTTTTTTTTTTCTAGTAATAGGTTGGATCATTGTATTATGAGCAGTTAATCTCGTGTTAAATGGAACGGATCACCGACCTCAAAGTTAAATACTAAAAGTTTATTTTTGGAAAATAATCCGGATCAAAATAGCTAGTCAGAAGAACTGTGAATCAGTAATCTTCTAAAGGCTTAGAGGAAATGTGGTATAAATTAAGTTAAAACAAATACATTTAGACATAGATATCTAAAATTCTCCGAATAATGTATCCTTCCTTACACATCCCACTACATACAACTAACATTAAATGCGATGACGACTTGCATTTAAGAATCATGGTACAAGCCAGTAATCACCCGTCAATTGTGGACCATTAATCGTATCCTTTTGTCATTAGACAAACAAGTCATCATCAATTATGGTAAGATGGCTTAACATGGGTTTCTTAACTTTTCTAAAAGACGTTTCTTAACTTTAACTAAGAAAACTTAAGAACTGTCTCTTAAATAAGAGACCTAAGAAACGTCTCTTAACGGGAAAATTAAAAAAAAAAAAAAAATAGAAAACGTGAAATTATAAGTTAAGAACCCCGGCTAAGAGACCGTGGATAAACATGGCCACGTGGCAGTGGGGTCCACAAACAGTGTAAGAAATCTTTTAAAAACGGTTCTTATTTAAGATTTTAAAAAAACGGTTCTTACACTATTCATGGGCCCCACATGTCAGTGGGGTCCGCGAGCAGTGCAAGAACCCCTCTTAAGATACCCCATTAATCATGCTCTAAGAGCATCTGCAACCAAAGCACCCCACTTGGGGTGCTTATTTATTTATTTTTTTTTTAAAAAAAAGTAGACCAATCACGAGTCGCCACGTGTCAGTAGGACCCGTGAACAGTACAAGAACCAAAGAAAATGGGGTGCTTATTTGGGAGTTTTAAGAGTTGGTTTTTGGGGGTGCTAGTGGGTCCCACCCCTTAAGCACCCCCCTAAGCAACCCGGTTGCGGGTGCTCTAAGAGCACCATCAACCATGGTTGCTTAAGAGGTGCTTAAGGGGTGGGGCCCACTAGCACCTCTAAAAACCAACTCCTAAATTGCTTAAATAAGCACTCATTTTGTTTGGGTGCTTGCACTATTTGCGGGTCTCACTGACACGTGGCGGTGCGCAATTGGTTTATCTTTTCTTTTCTTTTTTTTTATAAAAACAGAAAAAAAATAAAAATTAAGCACCCCAAATGGAGTGCTAGGGTTAATGGTGGCCTAATAGTTCATGAAATCTCACTGGCACCTTATTTCTCTTTAATTTCAAGTGATTTACTTTTTAATAAGTGGATGTTAGTGAGAGTTACATTTATAGTGATTGTAAGTATTTGAAAAATATAGTGTTATCGGTTTATGGATTCTTATATTCTTATTAAAGTATAATGTTATTGGGACGATGATTTTATAATATTTTATAAAATCCACGATTATTCAAAAAGTTTGCATTTTAATGATTCTATTAATCTATTAAAGTTAGTGTTATTGGTAGTTGTATCTTTAACTATTTAGGGGGTTTTTCAAAAACAACCTAAAAATTCAAGTCAAACCTAAAATCAACCTCTTTTTTTTTAATTACTATTCATCATTGAATTTTCCATAATACCCCTAAGTTTTTGAATTATTTACAAATTTGCCATTATTATTTATTTATTTATTAATTTCAAAAAATACAAAAAACCAAATACACCCTAAACATTTATTCTTAATTACAACTATGTCATCATCATCAATATTTTCAACCACCATGAACCACCATTTTTGATCTCTTAAAGCTTTAAAATTGAACTTTCAACCAATTTTTTCTCATTCTAAACAAGCAAATCTTCATTTCCTCTCATTTTCTCTACATTTCCATCTAAAAATCTCTCTTAACCTTCATTTTCATAATCATAAACTTTATAATTTCGTGTTTTTTCACTTGTGAATCGTCAAAAATGTTTCCTTTGGTCATTATTGGAGTTTGGACGGTTGAAAAGGCTCGAAACGAGCTTCACACTGCAAAAAGGTAACGATTTTCATGGTTTAAGTCGTTTCTCAGATTTGTGTCGCGATAATAAACTGTTTTATATGTCTACGCCCTTATGTAGACATACAATGGAGTGTATTTGTCAACGCACAAGTCAGATTTGCAATTGACTAAACGGATTTTTTTTGTAACGTAGCTTTTCCCCGATAGTCTACATCTTAACCTTTGACAACAAAAACAAAAAAGTAGGTAGACCTACAAAGACGACTACGCAAAAGAGGTTAGTTTTGCATTTAAATGAACTTTTGACTTTTCATAAGCAGACTTCAACATAAGTCTACGAAGCGTAGACTGCCGGAGAAGTTTACTTAAGGTCAGTTTTGCATTTGACCAAAATTTTGACTGCGTAGAAAAGGTTAGTTTTTTGTTTGACTAAAACTTTTTAAAATTAATTATTTTTTTTTAATATGTAGACTTCATATGCAGTCTTCTCTTCCAGCAAAAAAAAATGTAGACTACCCGTGAAGTCTATTTTTTTATTTTGGTCAAATGCAAAACTGACTCGTCGGATTTGAGAGTAGACTTCTTGCGAAGTCTACAAAGCTGTAGACGTTCATTTCAATCTACCCCCTAAAAAGTCAAACATAGTCAATTGCAAAACTAACCTCATTCAAAAAAATTAAAACATGTAGACTGTATATTTAGTCTACCTCTGAAAGTCAAATCCTGGAAAATTTTGGTCAATAGCGAAAACTAACATTTTTGAAGTTGTAGACTGAAAACGAAGTCTGCTTATATAAAATCACAACTTTTTTTTAACTATAAAAAGTAACCCGTAAAATGGTCAATTGTAAAAACTAACCCAAAAAGTATACATATCTCACCGTCTACGGATGTAAACTAAAAAGTAAGTCTACCACTTTGTAGACTGAACATGGAGTCTATTTCGAAATATACATTAAAACTTAATTTGTATACCATGCATTAAATTTTTTCACAATTTTTTTCGTTTGAAAGTGTATAATAGTTAATCCTAATGGGTTTGGGTGATTTTGGATAGAAAAATTGTTGTAATTATGAAAATATAATACTTTTGATTTTGCTATATTGCTAGGAAACAATTGTAGACATATTAGTAAGTCTACGTTAATTGTCACAGTGCAAACAACCGGGTCACATCCAAACTGTCCAGGTTAAACCAGTGTTGTCTTACTGCTTTGGATGTTGTCTTATGTATTATCTCTTATGTGTTGAATTGATCAATTGTATTATTGCTTTGGATGGTGTCTTATTGCTTTTAATGTTGTCTTATGTCATATATATTTAACTAATCAACTGTATTGTCGCTTTGGATGTTGTCTTATTTGATGAACTTTTGTTGAAATCGTAGGTCTTAATTTTTCTATTACTTTGAGTTCTAATGTTACTTTCTGTCGTGCAGACCAACATGTTAGTCTTCTTGAACAGAAAGTAGACTTCTTTTTAAGTCTCTTATAGAGGAAGACTAATATGTAAATCTCTGGATTGTATTGGAATTGTACTTTTGGTCGAATATGAATTAAAATCTCTGAAAGAAGAGTACTATACTGATACAAATGATGATATTTTGATAAATAGTCGAGTACCAGACTTCTGTAAAAGAAGACTAATACTTAAGTCTGCTGCAAGCAAATTACATAAGTTTGTTACAACCATATGTCTGGTACAAAAGCCTGATACAACCGTCTGTTACTCACAGTTCTTGAGCTCCTCCCTAGAGTATACAACCTCGATAGGAAATCAAGCTTATCCATTTTTTAACATGCACCAAGAAGACACAAACAAAGAATTATACAAGTGCATTCTACACGAGAAGTTTACAATTTAAAATGAAGCCTACACGAGAAGCCTATAAATTCAAACATCAGTGTACTACAAATTCAAAACATCAGTTTACATGAGAAGTCTACAAATTCAAAATATCAGTTTACAAATTCAAAATATCAGTTTACAAATTCAAAATATCAGTCTACAAATTCAAAATATCAGTCTACAAATTCAAAATATCAGTCTACAAATTCAAAACTTCAGTCTACAAATTCGAAACTTCATACTACACTTCAAAATGAAGTAGACTCACCGGAAGCAGAGAAATGAATTAGATAGGATGCAATGCTCGTTAGAGAAATGGATCTAAGACTGACTGACTCAGATCTGAATCAAAAGAAACTAAAAGGTTAGTAAACAAGGATAAGCTTGTTAGGTTATTAGTTAAACGAGAGATAGAGATGACAGAGAGACGTACGTCAGAAAGATGAAGCACAGTCCCTTGCTTGCTAGGACAGAGAGATGAAGTAGAAGCCATGATACTGACCGGAAGAAGAGATTTGGACGAGAAGCACCGTTCCTTAGAAGTCGCCGGCTCATATCTGAAAAGAGAAAAAGGTAAAGGTGGTCACTTTTTATCAACAAAGAGGTAAAGCAGAGACATTTAACTTACCAGAGCGATGGAGCAGACAAAGATGAAGCGGATGGGAAACTGCATGGATCGAGTTCGCCAGAAATCTCGCCGGAAATCGCCTAGAGAGAGATACGGCGAAAATTAGTTTTTTTTTTACGTGAAAAGCTTGAGAAATCGTATTTATATAATAGGTTAAATTGTGTGTAGACTGAAAAAAAGGTCTACATATATGTAGACTTTATAATATGTCTACGAACCCCTTAACCACAAATCTCAAACCGTAAATGTTTTATTTGATCATCAAATTATATTGGTAAAATCCGGTTAGGTTAAATTGTGTGTAGACTGAAAAAAAGGTCTACATATATGTAGACTTTATAATATGTCTACGAACCCCTTAACCACAAATCTCAAACCGTAAATGTTTTATTTGATCATCAAATTATATTGGTTAAATCCAGTTAGGTTAAATTGTGTGTAGACTGAAAAAAAAGTCTACATATATGTAGACTTTATAATATGTCTACGAACCCCTTAACCACAAATCTCAAACCCTAAATGTTCCTTAAAAATGTTTAATTATATAAAATTTTAATTTTTTTACTTCATATTATCCATTATATTAATGATTAGTTAAAAATATTACAACAATTATTTTTATACATTTTTAAAATTAAATTATTAGATAAAATTATGGTATAGACTACATAACAAGTTTACCGAATGAATAGACTTCGTATGAGGTCTACATATATGTAGACTTCTTTATGTTACGTGTAGACTAACAAAGGATAGAAACATCAAATACAATTTTTTTTTTGGTCATAAGGATTAAATAGTACTTTTATCACCCTTGTAGGTTAGTTTTGCATTTGATTGAAATTAGGGTACACTTATAGGTTTAAATTGAAATTGTAGGTTGTTTTTAGCAAATCCCCCAACTATTTAACTAAAAGAACAAGATTTTAAGAATATTACATATATCATTTAGATTCTTAAAATCATTATAGTAATTTATTTTCACAGTATACAAAATTCTCTACAACTCTTTCCAATTCAATAGATCTTTCAACTTTTAAAATCAACAAGTTTTTGGGCTCTAACTGAAAACATAATTTATGAATGCTTTAAATCAAAGGAATTAAAAAAATGGAATGAAATGAATGGAATAGTGGAGGTTACCGAATAAAACAAAATAGAATGAATAATTACAGGAAAACATTTTTGTAACATAATTGGTTTTTTTTAGAAGAATGAAATGAAATGAAATTAACTTTAGTTTAACTTAAATTATTAAGAGTGTTCTCAATATGTATCTGGAAGTAGAATATATTTCATTAAAACTAATAAAAATGTTAAAAAGAAAACAAAATAATTATGTGATACTAGACATATTTATTATTTAAACTTTATACTACACATTTTAACGAAAGAAACTTGATTTGTTTGTTTGATAATATTGTTTAAATATGGTAACAAATAGTAAGACTTAAACTCTACCAGAATTTCAATTTTAAAATCTTAACAAATCTCCTATTTAACTGCAATACATAAGTTATATAATATCTAAACATAACTAAATTATTTTTCTTACGTTTATTTTGTTTCATTCCTTTTATTCACGTACATTTTTTATTTTTATTGTTTTACTACTACCTTCTTTTTGTTTCCATTTATTCCGCAGGAATTACTGGAATGAGATTTATTTTTTATTCCATGCAAATAGTAATTTTATTTTGTAATCTATAGGAATTGGTCATTCCAAAAATGACACATCCAGTTACGGCCTTTATAAATTTTACTCCTATTAACACCCCCTAAATTTATAGATGATTATAAGTGAATTGGAATGAGTTGATTGTTAAACCACTTTAGAATCTCAGATAAAACTATGAGATTTGTTTTTTTGTAACCAACAAATTCCTCCCAAACACTCTAGAAATAGATAAAGCACTTTAAAATCTTCAGCTTAATTTTTGTTCAATAACAATAGATTTCACAGTGTTAAAATCTTCAACTTAATTTTTGTTCAATAACAACAGATTTCAGAGTGTTTTGTGAAATGAAAAGTTCGTTAAAGTGTTTTTCAAAATTCTTATTTGAGTAAGAGTGAATTTATCACTTTTAATTCCTAGTTAAATACACTCGTACTTAACATTCCGGCCAATCATCAATGATTCTTGTTTCTGTAATGGGTGAATTAGACATTTGATACTTACAACTACAATATTGTAGAGAATAAGATGGATTGGCAAATAAAAAGGTAGTGGATACTGGAATATATATAATAACCTTGTCGTATTAATGAATATTCTTCTTAATTATGATAATATTAATGGATATTCTTCATACATTATGTTCTCAACATTAGGTCTAGCTAACTCATAGCCGTCTAGAAAATTAGTATATTATGAAACAAGTAAAACAGTTAGTTTAAAACTCAAAGCATTAAGATTGAGTTCGATCGGTATCAAAGATCCCAATCTTGAAGGGCATATGTTATGTAGTAGAAGCATTGTGTTGTTATCCTAATCAGTAGCCAAAGAAATTCCTTCTTGGGGTCGATTTAAGTTTTGGATGACAAAAGTAGACGCCGTGTTGATGATGGCGTTGCTTAGACTTGTGTTATGTCTAAATGTTATCAACTAATATTTAAAAGTTTCTGTTAACTATGAACAGACAAATTCATACTCACTCCATCTCATATTAAGTGTAGTTTAAAATTAGTGAACACATATTGAAAATTAATAATTTATATGCTTACCCCCCACCCCCCCTTTTGATACATTTTTGTTTGGTTTTGTTAATTATTAAATTAAACAGAAGAGTTTAATAAATTTATTTAATATGTATACTGAAAATATAAAATAACACTTATAATGATAACAAATTTTAAAACTGAGATGACACTTTGTATAAAACGGAAAGAGTATATATATAGTGAAACCGATGAAGAAAAGACAATACTTAAGGCTCATCAATCCTTATTATTACAACAAGTTCACACATTTTAAAGACTCTTACATAAAATAGACAAATTCCATTTACCGCATCAGTGCTTCTTCAAGAAGTCTCTCCAAGAAGATTAGTTGAAATTAACATCATATTGAGGCTGTTTATCAGGAAGAAACAGCCCCCAGTACTTCTCATACTCAGGAGTCTTGTCATTCTCATTGAACATGGCGAATATGTAAGTCTCTATAGCTTTCCCTGGCCTTCTCGGAGACCCATTCTTCACATGTTGTATCAAATTGTTAACATAAGTCCTCGCATTCTCCACACTTGTCCCGCGCTCTGCTCCACTCGTGGGCCAACCACTCTCCGACACCACGACGTCCAACGACCCGCCGCCCAACTTCTCCAGTGCCGCGTAAACTGAGTCGAGATTGGCGTCGAAGAGGTTGTTGTAAGAGTGTTGAGTGTGTGGGTCATTGAATCCAGGGTTTGGTTGGAACAGGGCGAACTCTAGAGAGATGTCCCTGTTGTCCTTGTAACCGAAGAAAGTGTAGATATTCACGAGCAGTGGAGATTGCTTGGCCACCAAGAAACCTATCGCTGGTTGGAGAAAGTTCCTATACTCATCCTTGAATCTTCCCTTCGACGGAGGATACGTGTCCGTGAAGGCTCCCATGTATGTAGTCGTTGAGACCTTGATATTGCTGAGGCCTGCCTCGGAAACCGCTTTATCGATGTTCTGCATGGCCTGGACGAGAACATTCCCAGCACCACCTGGACCCGAGGGCATCACCTCGTTTCCAACAGATATGTACTTGAACCTGACACCGTCGTAGTTCTTGACGTGGTCTTGGACCCATGTGTTGGCCACCGTTTGGCTGGAGGCGATACCTGCTAGGTCGCTATTGGGAATGTCGAGGATGAGCTCGATGTTGGAGCCACGGAGAGCGTTGAGAACGTTAGGGTTAGGATCGTAAATCCTCATTCGCTGGATGTTGTACTGCTTGTACATAGCCACAACTTCAGAAGGACTTGGTAGGTTATTCCCTACCCTCCCGTAGCATACTCCGATTTGTCCAGCTATAAAATTATGTAAATTAGATATAATTTATTCAATAGGTGCTTCATATATAGGAGATGATTAATGGATGTAACATAAGCTTAAAAGATGACTAATCTAAACCTGTGGTGTCGAAGAAGGAAGCCATTAGAAGGCTGAGAAGAAACATCAACATTGGTGATGATGCTAACATCTTAACCCTAGACATTTTCATGAAATAACAAAGAAGACGTTATAATACTTTTGAGTTTTTTTTTTATGTTCGAATGGTACCATTTTGCGCCTAATTTATAGTGCGAGCCCGGGGTTCAAGTCAGTCAATGCATGTAATGCCCTTCAATATATGTATGCTTTGAAATGTCTACGAGTATGAGTTCTCCACACAAGTAGTTTTCAATAGCTAGGGTTAATTAATATACCCAGAGACTGAAGAGTCAAATGAGATTCGGTTTTTAAAATGCTCAATTTTAAGTGGTTGTTGTGTTTTTTCTAACAATAGGTTGGATCATGGTATTATGAGTCGTTAATCATACGTTAATCTCGTGTGAACAGTGAACTCATATATTAACGGTACCTTTACGTTGTTATAGGCTTTAAGACCACACTAAGAGCATGATTATCCGGGTTTCTTAGGAGGGTTTCTTGCACTGTTCGCGGATCCCACTGACATGTGGGGCCCATGAACAGTGCAAGAACCGCTTCTAAAAACTACTAAATAAGAACCGGTTTTGGAGAGTTTCTTACACTGTTTGCGGACCCCACTGACACGTGGCGGTCCGCAATTGGTTCGTTTTTAAAAAAAAAAATTTAAGCAACAAAAAAAAATAAAAAAAATTAAGAACCCCCATTAGGGGTTCTAGGGATAATGATGCCCTAAGAGCATGTTTATTGCAAAGGACCCCTAAAAAGGGTCCTTGTTTTTTTTCTTTTTTTTTTTTTTTTCTTTAGAAAAAATATAAAAGCACCAATCGCGAGTCGCCATGTGTCAGTGAGGCCCACAAATAGTGCAAAGACCAAGGCAAGAGGGTCTCTTAGTTAAGGGATTTAAGGGATGTGTTTTGGGGGAATTAGTGGGTCCCACCCGCTAAGAGACCCACTAAGAACCCCCAATAAACATGCTCTAAGGTCACCTTCAACCAAGGTGTTTAGAGCATCATTATCCCTAAGAACCTCAAATGAGGTTCTTTATCATTATTATTTTTTGATGATTAAAAAAAAAATTAAAAACGAATTAATCGTGAGCCGCCATGTGTCAGTGGGCCCGCGAACAGTTCAATAAACCATTAAAAGCATGTTCTTAATTAAAAATTTTAGGAGATAGTTCTTGCACTGTTCATGAACTCCACGTGTCAGTGGGGCTTGCGAACAATGCAAGAACTCCCCTTAAGAGTCTTGGATAAAAATGTCCTTAGAAGAGCCTCAACGGTGTGCATCTACAAAGCAGGTTCTAATTGCAAAAGTAATAATATTTTAATCATATATAATTTTGTAATTAAAATTTATTAATATTGAAAAACGTAAACCAATCAAAATTTGACATATGACAGTTAAGCATACGATTCTTATATTGTTTATTTAAGAATCACCTGTTTACTTGAATGCTACATTTTCATTATTTTGATATTTTTCTTTTTAGCAACCCCAATAAAAATCGTCAGATGCACGTGCTTTTAGGGGTGATTAAGGGGTGGGGTCCACTAGTATCTCTAAAAGTCAACTTTTAAACTCTTTAAATGAGCATTCACTTTATTTTGGTATTTGCACTGTTCGCGGACCTCACTGATACGTGACAGCCCACAATTAGTTTATTTATTTTATTTTTATTTTTTAAAACAGAAAGAAAAATTAAAAAAAATAAACACCCCCTATGGATAATCATGCTCTAAGGTTAGACTGTTCTTGGAGCCATCACTGGCACCTTCATACACGTTAGACACTGAAGTCTACAATCCATACATTAAACTACGACATTTCCCTATGAAAGTTTGTGAAGTAAAGATCCTCAAGAACGAATTTACCCATTGATTTTCCTTTCTCTTATAAAATTAGTGTCCGTTCTAAATGTTTTGAATTCATAGCCAAATTCTCAAAAAAAAAAATATAATTTTTATAGAAGTATGTAGTTAAAAATATTATGAACTGGTGGAAATAGAAAATATTGTCAAAAATAGCGATAACTTTATCGGTACACGAAAATCTATTCGCATTTACAATGTTCAAATTACATTTACGTATTTGTTAAAAAGAGGTTGCATTTACGTAAATTTTTAGTTGTCCAAATACATTTGTTATCACTATAACATCTTTATTGACATATATAACATCATTTTCAACGATGATGTGGGAAATTATAGTTAATAATATGTCAAAAACGTCATTGTTAATGGTTATATGAGAAACCACCATCATCGTCAGTGATATCTTTGAAATTGTTATTGTCAGCACTGATAAATCTGTTTTAAAAAAAATCATGTAATTAAAAAAAACTATTTGGATTTTTTTTTTGAATTTTGTGCTTTTTTTTAATTTTCTTTTAATTTCTCAATTTTCATTTAATTTTGTGTATTTTAATTTAATCTAATTTATTTTTGAAATTTTATTTTATTTTATTCATTATTTTTATTTTATGAATTTTATTTAATTTTCTGAATGTTTATTTTAGTTTTCTGATTTTATATTTAATTTTCTTAATTTTTATTTGATTATTTATTTATTTATTAATTAAATAATTATTATTTTTCGAAAAAAATCTACACATCATCACTTTTACATGTTGGACATCAATTCTTTACTTGATGAACAAGTAAGTCAAGTTGAAGATTTTTTGTGATACAAATGTCACTTTAGGTTTAAAGTGATAGTCGAAAAAATTCAAGGTTAAAAGTGTGAGTGTGTGTCAATTTAAATGTTTTTATGCGATTTTTCCTTAAAAAAATATAAACTATAAATGGCAGATATTTTATCTACATTTTTCCCACTATATTACTATCAGGATTTTCTCAATTTCTTGTTTAATTTATCACTTTCTCGTGGTTTACATATTTAATAATTAAATGGATACATTTTCCAAAATTCCCAAGAGTTTAACCTAATACAAAATCATCTGATCTTCTTTATTAACGATTACCATTACATGCATTGTGATATATCATGTTGTCAACCATGTTTTAGTTACATCGTCATATCAGGTTACAATGCAAAATTAATGAAGTAAAATTTTAAAACTTAGTATAGTACTCGGACCATAAGAATGAGTCTGGCACTAAATATACATAAACGTTTGGGTATATATACCGAACAATGTAGGTATTCAACACTAAAATTACAATGATGAAGCCGATCGAATTAATAACCAATAATATTCTTTTCTCACCGTCGACTTCAGTTTTAGACGACAAAAGAGTCGTCGTGCTGTTTAGTGTTTAATTATGAACAACTTGCTGCTGTTAGATAATTTTCTACGTACAGCTAACAATTCCCTTACATATTCCAATACTATTGTAATATTATTCCATACTAAAAAACAATCGAAAAATCATATTCACTGTAGATTTTAATTTGTTTTGTTTCCTGTGATAAAAACGTTTTTAGATCACATGGTTCATAATTTTTTTCAGACAGAAAATTATAATTAATGAAATCTCTCTCGTCTGTACTCAAAATACTGAAACTGAAAAGTCTCCTCTTTTGCATCACGCACATTTGCGTCACATTATGACATACGTGATAGTTCTCAAAACATAGAGACTCGGGGCTCCGGCTTTAACAAGTCCTTACGATGATCATGAATTACACCAGTGCTGGTCCTGACATGGGGAAGACCACAAGCAATTTTCTAAGAGTTGGCCATTTCTATAAAAATGTTGAATTTTTTGAAGTTAAAATAATATATATATATATCAATAATTCTCTCTGAAAAAGGCTGATTTATTCAAGAATTTTTTTAGAGAGTTGGAAGCTGGTGCTTGAAGTGCTTCCCCTCAGCCTCATGCCCGGCACTGATTACACCATCGACATTTTAAAAAAACCAGAGTCATAAGTTAGAAATAAAAGCTTCATTAATCATTACAAACCTCTCCAATTTTTATTCTTTGTATATTTTATTTTTTTTTGATAAAAAGTGCCTTTTCACCTATTTGTCGAAAATTCAAACATTGTAAATAAACCTCCCAAACATGCCGGAAGGCTACTAGCCCTCCCTTTACCACTGACCTTGATTCCTTGTACTTTACTAACATATAAATATATACATTCCCTCCCTTCATGGTGGCACGCTAGTTTGGATTAACCAAAACTAACCTCCTACTTAGGCTGCCTGTTAGCTCTTAGTACACTGAGCTTGAAGATTTGGAGACAGGGAATATCTAGTTTCCCTTATATACTAGGTTAAGCAGGTAATTTTCGTTTACTGTCCACAGAAACAGTTAATGAGTATTAGTAGTCACTACTTTCGATCTCTAATTAATTTAGAAAATACTGGTTATCTAACACATGATAAGTGGATATGTGAAAATCCATACAAGTATACTGTGATACAAAGAAGTGGTCATCTCTGAACCAAGCTCTTTATGTGCACATGAATGTTTATCTATATGTTTTTGTTCATCTATAAAAGCTTTCGTGCTAACTCAATCTTTGAAACCCTGGAAGAACTTCACAGCTTATTCTATGGTATTGATCGATCATCTTTGTGATTATGCTTATTGTTTAACATTTTGCTTACTTGACTTCAACTCCTTGATGTTATACTTTTGCAGACTAAGAAGCTGTTTCCTGCAGGGCTTTTTGCTGTGGTTAGGTGAGAAACCCTCTTTGTGAGTTACAAGAGTGTGTGATGTACATCTCTTTAATGGATTCATGTAACCTTGTGTCTATGTCTGTTTCATTGCAGTGCTGCCATGTTGTGTTTCTATTCGTATGTGGTGCTCTCTGGAGGAAACCCACCTCCAAAGAAATTGAAACAATTCATTAGTCCTTCATACTGAAGAAACTTCCCATAAGTTTATAGATTAAAATGAAATGGAGATCTCTCTTTTAATGACTCTGGTGTGTTGGATTCATGCTGTAATTTTATATTGTGAGGCAACACTTGGACATGTCTTTCCAGCGTCATGATTTAAAGTTTTGTAACTGGTGACATGCTACGCTGTCACTGTGAACTGCTCAATGTAGAAGCAGAAACTTAAGAGCAACCACATTAGTGAACCCCCCTTTGGGGTTCACAAAATTTTTTTATTATTTTTTTGGTGGGATCATGAATGGTGTTGAATCCGTATCAAATGTGCTCTTCCATCAATGAACCCGAAGTTAGGGTTCATAGGAATAAAATAATACTTTTTTTATTTTAAAATATTTAATTTTTTTTTAAAAAAAAATATATTGAATAGAATTAGAATTTTTGACCAAAAAAAATAATTAAATAATTTTTAAAGAAGTGAAAAACATGGAAAATAAAAATTTTATTGATTTTATTCAATACATTGATAATTCGTGAAGATACAAAAGATTATTAATTCTGATTACCAAACTTTTGCCAAACATTTTCGACCAAATCAGCTTTCAACCGAGCATGAGTCTGTGAATTTCGAAGTTCATTGCGAACGCCATGCATATTACCGGCATTCAAAGATGTTGTCGTTTGAACCTCAACACTTCTGCTTGACTCTCCTGTCTCGAACTCAGATGTATCATAGAGATTATATGAATGTCGTTCGTCCTCTACTATCATGTTGTGCAGTATGACACAAGTTCTCATAATCCTTCCTATTTTATTAATGTCCCATAGTAGAGCTGGGTTTCTAACGATTGCAAACCTCGATTGCAATACTCTGAAAGCCCGTTCGACATCTTTTCTTGTGGATTCTTGACGTTCAGCAAATAGCTCTGCTTTGTCCCCTTGAGGAAGTGGGATGGATTGGATAAACGTTGACCATTTAGGATAAATACCGTCGGTAAGGTAGTACGCCATACGATAGTTGTTGTTATTGACCTTGAAATTAACTTTCGGAGCTCGACCTTGTAAAATGTCATCAAACACTGGTGACCGGTCAAGAACATTAATATCGTTGAGGGTACCTGGTAATCCGAAGAATGCGTGCCATATCCAAAGATCATGTGATGCCACGGCCTCTAAGACAATTGTCGGCTTACCCGAACCACTTGTGTACTGCCCTCTCCAAGCAGTTGGGCAGTTTTTCCACTCCAAATGCATACAGTCGATGCTTCCTATCATCCCTGGGAACCCGCGAATCTCGCTAACATCGAGTAATCGTTGAAGATCTTCTGCCGTAGGTCTTCTTAGATACTCATCTCCAAACAAATGTATTATTCATTCGTTGAACTTTTCCAGACATAAAAGGGCTGTGCTTTCCGCAAGCCGGAGATATTCGTCATTTGAATCTGCGGATTGACCATATGCCAGCATTCGTATAGCTGAAGTACATTTTTGAAGTGCAGAAAGCCCTAACCTTCCATGAGCATTTCTTCTTTGCTCAAAGTAGGGAACTTCATTACTGAGACGATCGACAATGCGAAGAAACAAAGGCTTGTTCATTCGAAAACGCCTCCTAAACATTTGAGGTGGGTATGGAGGATTCTCACTGAAATAGTCATTCCATAGTTGGTTGTGTCCTTGTTCCCGATCTCTTTCTATGTAACGTCTCCTCGGCTTGGTCCTTTGAACGTCAACAATAGAGTCGATGAAATCATCCAGTTGTTGGTCCATCATTTCTTCGAAAATTTCATTTTCTTGATCACTTGATGAGTAAAACATTATTCCTACAAGCAAAAATTTAAGAAATTAGGAGTTATTAAGTAATAATTTCTAAAAGCATTAAAGATTGTTAAAGTTTTAAAAAAATAAGTAATTAGGAGTTATTAAGTAATGATTTGTAAAAGCATTAAAGATTTTTAAAGTTTTAAAAAATTAAGTAATTAGGAATTATTAAGTAATAATTTCTAAAAGCATTAAAGATTGTTAAAGTTTTAAGAAAAACATAAAAGTAACATAAATTAAAATTAAGTATGAGAAAAAACATCTAAATATTTTGAACATGTTTTGAATTTGTTTAAATAAAGTTTGAGAAAACTTGTTTAACATTCTAAATATCTTGACTTATTTTGAACATGTTTTGAACTTGTTTAAATGAAGTATGAGAAAACAATTAACAAATTTTGACCTAGTTTAAATCAAGAATGAGATAATTTTAACAAAACAAGTTCAAAACAATTAGCAATGACTCAAACCAAAACTTGTGTTCTTGTTTGCCAAATCTGTTCTTGTTTGCCAAACTTGGTGTATCTTGCCGTAAATGGTACAACAAAAAGAGAGAGATATGAAGCAAAGCAAAACTTGTAAAGAAAAGAGTTGGTGTTGTACACCAGTAAATGAAACAAGCACCTGCTTTATAAAGGAAACAACAAGTTCAATATGTTACATAGGGACCTATTACATCGTTTGGTAGTGTACATAACAACAAAATTGTACACTACACCAGTCAGCCATCATATTGACCTACACTACACCCGTGAACTCTCAATACAAAACACAAAAGAGAGATCATCAATCCGTGAAACAAAGCTACCCTACCAAGATAAAGTACTAGCCATGACCTGCAATAAAACACACACCTCGTTCACCTGCATCCTCCAACCCGTGACCTGCAACAAACCAACAAAACATGAAAAGCAAATGAGTTAATAATGTCAATAAAAAACAAATACATGAATCATTGCATTTGAAAAGCAAAAAACAATCAAGCAAGTTAATAGATTCAAATTTCTAATACATGAATCATAGCATTTCTTCTATGAGTTTGTTCTTTAGTTCCACTTCCTTAGCCGAGAGATCAGAGTCATTTCTGGCAAGGAGTCGTTCCAGGAGCTTGTGCTTTGATATGGTCCTCTTCTCAGCTAGAATGTTCTCTATTTGGTCAAAAGCAGCTTCGTTGGTGTGCTTCTTGCGTTTCGCAGCCTTGCTGGCCTTAACACCAGGAGGCCTAGCCTCTTCCTCCCGTGGAAACTCCTCCGGAGCTTCCTTGTTTCTCTCCTTGCCACCATCTTTTGACGGCATAGCCGAGGATTTCCACTTCTGATCAAACCTCAATTCCCTCCAACAGTGTTCCATGTTGAACTAGGCCTGGTAGTCGTTGGTGAAGATGTCATGTGCTTTCTTCATGAGATCATTATCGCCTTCGCCACTCCCTACATCCTTCAAAGCAGCCTCATAGCTACCGACGAACTTGCAGACCTGCTCGTTCACTCTCCCCCACCTCTGCTTACACTAACCACACTCTCTAGGAACGTAGCCCTTCAGCTGAGGGCTAGAATTGAAGTACTCTTCAATTCTCTTCCAAAAAGACTGAGCCTTTTGTTCATTACTGACAATAGGGTCCTTGCTAGTGTTAAGCCAAGCAGAGATGAGGACAAGGTCCTCTTTGATTGACCACTTTCTCTTCTGCAGTGGCTTAACTAGCCCCGGAGAATTACTACCTACTTGACCAAAGTCCACGTCTATTGGTGGACTGCTCTGTGAGGCCAGTAGGTTAACAAAGCCGGGGGAGTTTAAGGAAAAAAGGATCCATATTTGGGTTAGGTTAAGGTTTTAGTTGGTGTTTTTTAGTGATTTGGTTTTTACAGGATTCGACTTGGTTTTAAACACAAACTTAAGTTTCTCAAACATTCATTACACTTAATTGCACAACCACAATTTCTCAGCTAGAATTGGTTACCAATCTAATCAGTGTGATTAAAAGCAAACATTTATCACAGCCAACAACCAAACTGAAAACGAATAATCAAAAAATTATTAATATTTCAAATTAAGTTTACTTTTGTAATCAAAACTAGAGAACTAGTTCAGCTTTGAATACTAGTTTTGTTTAAGTTTACCTTTTGTTTTCTTCTAGTTTAACAAACAACAACGAACTCTAGTTTTGTTTCAAGGTTAGCTTTATGTTTTCTTCTGAACTAGAGAACTAGTTCAGAACTTAATTCGTGTTTTAACAAGTACAAGATTCAATGACAGTCCTACTTTACTAATGACAAGTACAAAATTTTATTTTTTAATTTTTAACAAACAACAAATAACTTAAGTTTTGTTTTGAAGTTTACCTTGTGTTTTCAATCAAAGCACATCCTCTCTAGGTCAGCGATCCGCACCGTCATGTAATCAACCTGTTCTTGGAGGTTTTTAACTTGTTCCTGGCCAAGCAAACACATAAACGATAATTAGTGTTACACTTATCTAGTTGTTAAGTATACATAAACAACACTAAATCAAATACATATGAAGCAAGGAAATTACACTAACCTCCAAGAAGATTATCTGATCATTGATGGTAGAGACCACATTGATAACCTTCTCAGCCTCCTCCACTCGCTTTGTCAACTTCTCAAGCTCCTCCTTGACACCAAACACCCATGGTTGTCGATAGTGTAAGCCATCATCCTAGTGCTCAACAAAAACAACAAACAGAGAGTGTTAGTGGAAGTAAATAAATATAAACATGGAAACATAATGAAGAACAAATCGAACATACACTCACCTCGTAGTTTAGGCATGTGAAGAACCTCTTCCCAGGTACTGTGTCGAAGTCATCCTTACCCCTGACCTCGTTGATGATTCGACCACCGCATGAACACCTTTGCGGAATTCCATATTCCGAATCGGCCACAAAGCCTACCATTTCGATGTGGTGCTTTTGCTTCTTAGAATCTCTCTTTTGCTCTGTGGGATCCATCTGTAAAAGAAAAGAAAGACATGTTAGAACCACAACTCCAAACCTATTTGAAACCACCTATAAACGAACCATAAATCGAACCCCCAAGAAGATTTCGAACCCTATATCAAAACCCCTTTCTCGATTTACAACCCTATCTCAAAAGCCCCAAATCGATTTTTCTTTTCGTAACCCTAAATCTGATTTCGATTGAAAAAAAGATTAACCCTAACCGTTAATCGACTAGAGATTACCCTAACCTTGATTCGTAGACGCAGCGTCGTCGATTGAAGCCGAAATCGCCTCTTCGTCGCCGTCGCACTCGAAATCGCCAGAGAGAAGTGGAAACCCTAATTTTTTTTCTATTTCGCGAAAATGAAAGAAACACGCGTGAAGTCACCTTTCCGCCTCAAACGCACATCCAACCCGGGCCTGACACGTGCCATGAACCCGTCTCACGTGGGTTCAGCCGAGAGAACCGATCCACTATAATTAACCCATTTTTGATTTATTTTAAAATCCAAAAGCCCATGAACCCCCCCCCCCCCCCTTCCTAATGAACCCCTATAATACCTCAATGTGGTTGCTCTAAGTAGGCTTAAATCACACATCAAAACCCTTCAAACGTTTTGATTAGAATCTTGAGGAGCTTAAAGAGTTTTGATTATGGAATCTCAACAAGTTTGAATCCAACATTAAATATAACTTTGCAAAGTGTGTAGACATGTTTCAGAAGTAAAGACAAATCAAAGCACAATTTGATTCCAGTGAAAACAAAGCAAGGATTATCAAGACAAGGGTCAAGGAAGATCGCAAAATTAGATGTGATCACCGAGCTGCTTGCCCCTGTGAGTGTTCTAAGAGCTGAGTCACTAACTTGTAAGTCCTTCCTGATAAGGCTTTGGTGTGGTTAACCAGCTGCTCATGCCTGTATTACGTGGGACACCAGTTTAGATTGTAGAATTTCCAAACATTAAGGACTACAAGAAGACTGTAGTTTTCTTACACGTTGGGTTGAATAGGCTCCATTATTACGGTTCCTGACTCGGAATCAATCTTGGCATCAAGCTTTGAGGTACGTATAAGGTTCACAATCCATCTCTCTGCCTCCTCATAGTTCAGGTTCAATTTCTCAGCAAGCACCCTGACAAGGCCATGAGATTCTCAATATGTTGAGAGGTTGAAACAAATACAATTAAACGAACATGATAACTTACCCCATGTCAATTCTCTGATGAATTTTGCAATAGGTTTCGAAGATAAACAGGCGGGCATTTTCAAGAAACTCATCTTTCAGCGGTATAGTTGAAAAGTTTCCATCATCAATTCGCTTTCCAAGGAATGGATCATTCACAATGACCTATACATCATAGTAACATATCAGATTGTTGATTATCTTATCCTACACCATTTCCAAAAAAAGAACAAAGTACATGTGAACGGCTTTACCTCTTCACACTCTTTCATCTTCTTTTGAGCCCCATCAAAGTCATAATTGACAAACACACATGCCAGGAACTCCACAATAGGATCCTTGTAGGAGTAGTGTTCTTGTTGAATGACCTTAATGAATTCTTTCAATTGAGGCCTTCTCCTTTTGTTGACAATGAAAGCAGTTGCTAAGTAACGCAGCAAGTGTGGCGCACTAGTTTGTATGGCATTCAGATACCTAGAAAATATATAACATAAGTATACAATACTTCCTAAACTACAAGCACAATCTAAACAGAAGGCCCAGACATAAAGAATGAAACACTGTCTAACGAGTGCATAACTTCATTCCACTCAGATCACGCTTATACTGGGACTAATACGTGATGCACTCATGCATATAAAAGCAATCTTCCATGTCAAATTCAGCTAAAACTAACTTAGATGGAAAAGAATTACAAGGGGAAGCATAGACAGGTTTCAAATAGTATACATGGAGAAAAGAATTTCGAAATAAAGATGTTTTTTGCTCCTATAAAACTCTATAAAGGAATAGAGTTAGGGAAGCAGATAACAGAAAGGTTTAAACCTACTTGTCCTGGATAAAAAGATCAATGATTTGTGTCCTTCCGTTATCATGGTTAAAGAAGATATAGAGACCCCAATGCATCAACCAAATCCTGTTCTGCACCTGGTTTAACGGCGATGCAAAACTCTGAAACACCAATACACTAATTAGTATCTATATCGACATCAACGAGGGATCACAAAAGCTACAAAAGCTAGAAGACAGTCGAAAAATAGACCTTAGAGTCAATAATTTCTTTAACACGGTTGAGCTCTTCAAGTGCAATGTCCCAGTTCTGCATCAAAATCTCAGAAGCGAGCTTCCCCCACAAGGCGCTAAGACTTCTCTCAAGGTTAGAGCAAAGGGTCCTGTACTGGTAGAGGTAATCAGCAGCACCAGAGTAGTTCCCACATTCAAACTGAAACTTAGCGTACTGATACAAAGCCTCAATCTGATCTGGACCAATCTGATAAAAACATTACATACAGAAACTCAGTTCATGCAAATCAAACAACAAAAAAAGATGTAAACTTTATCAGCTAAAATCACAACTCAATCTGCTCCGGACCAATCTGATCAAAACATTACACATAAAAATCAAGTCTTTCGATACTAAATGCAAACCTAACAAGACAACATCAGACAAAATCACAACTGTATCTGCTCCGGACCAATCTGATCAAAACATTACACATAAAAATCAAGTCTTTCGATACTAAATGCAAACCCAAAACACAACCTGGTAACGTTCCTTGAGCATCTGGAGATTGTACTGCTTATCAGCTCTTAGCTCCTGAACAGCATTAGGGTTCAAAAGGAACGTCACAAGCGGTGCAGCCGCCTCCTCTAGAGACTTAAGCCTCGCCACAACCTCTGCTCTCCTCTCCACCATATCTTAACACCACAAAGACTCATCATCAACCAAGCAAGCTGAAAAAAGCAAACTTTCACAGATATTTATACCTTGGGGAGCGTCTTCGGTGTGGTAGAGACTCTTATGGATGTCCATGGCGTAATCAACCATGTTGGTCTTGTTCAAAAGCTCGATCTTGAACTTGAGGATCTGCTCATCGGGGTAAAGCTGACGCTCTTGGAGGAACTCGAGTATGGGGAAGACCAGGTGACGGTCCAGGTTTGGTGCTACTCGAGGGGTCAGGTCGTAGTTCTCTTTGGTTTCCGCCATTATCTCTCAATCTCAGAGGAGCTCTGTAAGACGGCAGAGATGGTGTTTGAATTAGGGTTATCTCTGCATAAGACTTTTAGTTATTTATATATTTTCCCTTATATTTCTTACATATTCTTTTCTACCCATAAAATAGGCCGAGTCGTTTGATTCAATTCGGTTAATTTGGTTATATCTATATTATTAAAACATAGATAATATTATGAAAAATATATTCTTTTATTTACAAAATTAGCTTTTGCATTTAAAATAAATTAAGTTTTTCATTTTTGTATTTCTTTTTATTTAAAAATTTTACCACTGTATTTAAAATAAATTTAAATTAAAGAATTACAATTAAAAAGTTTATTCAACTAAATTGATATTTATATATTGACACTAAATTTTTTAGTATGTTGTTTCATTTAAAATAAATTAACAAAAAACAACATGTTAATATATAAATAGTACAATTACATCAAATTGCATCAAGTTACAAAATTTTAATATAATATTGTGCATAAATAAAAAAAAACCATTATCAAACATCTATGTTATGATATAATATATTCTATTCTATATGTAAATTACAAAACATAAAAAAATATACATGAATTTTTTTTATAAAACCAGCAGTTTATGAGTTTACGTTCAACACAAGTTAAATCAAACACCCGCGCAGAGACGCACGAATTCTAGTGATTTTTAAGAACATATCTCATTTGGATATTTATACATAACTAATCGAATTTTGTTTGGATTTATGCAGGTTCAAATATTATGTAAAATCTAAAATTAACTAAAACCTCAAAAACAGTGAAAGTGAATATATAAATTATTTGTATATTTAAATTTTGCTACTAGTGTGACACTTTGAGTGACGTTTATCTGTGTTTATATGGTTGGTGATAATCAAAGGGGGGGTTGCATATGAGGTTTGGATCCTGTGACAGTATTTTATGGATGAAAATTTGCATTACTTTTTTTTCCTTCACGCTTCTGACAACAGTATCTGTTTTGGTTTATATTTTTTATTTTGTTGTTGAACGAAGTCTACCAAAGAAGCTGAAGGTGAAGAATGATCCTGCAGTCATTGAAAAGACAGAAAGGGACAAGATTAGAAAAGCCTGGATCAATAATTTCAGAAGAGATAAACCAAAACACCATAGAGTCTTCACTAATTTTTATTGAAAACAATCAATTGATGCCAAGAGGTTTGCAGATGGATGCCAAAGAGAGGTAAGTGAATTTGCCTCTCCTATTATGCTTTTATCGACCCATTTAATTTTTTATTTTATTCACTTTTATAAACTGTCATTATCTTGCTTTTCATCTTAGTGTAAGCTCTCATTTGCTGTTACTTTGTGTTCACAGGTGAGATTTAAGGTGCCAAAGAGTGCACCAATTCGTACCAGAAAGATATCTAGAGACATGCTGCTATTCTGGAAGCGGTTCGACAAGCAGATGGTACATTTTTTATTCTCCTTAGTACTCTTACAGGCTGATTATTAATCTGAAAGATTATTCATCATAAATAAGAACTAGCCAGGCTGATTTTCGGCAAAGCGCATTGAAACTTTCGTTTTTGCCCCCAAATTTTAAAGAGTATATATATGTTATGGCCCTAAACTATATAATTTTTATTTATTAAGATTTATCATAAAATAGTTAAGACCCTCAAAATCTTATGACTTTCCTTGGAACCAGAAAGAGTGATGCAACGACATCTCTAAGTAGTGTTTTGCATTACTTGAATGATAGATGCCACCGTCTCGACAAGAGTCATTAATAATAGAGACGTAGCTGCGATGGTGGATGTCGCTGTCCACAGGTTACCAAAATGTACACGCTCGAGGATGGCCTTTAACTTATTCACCGAATTTTTATAGTACTTGTTGACTCTAACCGCTATATCAAAGTAGTAAGATTTAACCTCAAAGATGCCCAACCCGAGCTTGTTCACCATCCGCACGACTGAAGTGGGTTCCCCAATACAATTCTCTATGACTTCTTTTAAACCGGAAACCACAACAAACCATTCAATACATACATATGTAGACTAGACTAATATAAACTAAGGACAAAATGGGTTACGTTGCTCGACAAGCAAATCAACATCTTTATCAGTGTCAATAAGGTAATCCAGAAAGAAGACACGTGGGCGTTTAAAGGGTAATGGCATTGCTCAAGAGCCATTATATTTCTCAGTGTCATCTCAAGTTTGTCATCAACTGAAATACAAGGCATCCTCAAACAACATTCTCGAATCTCACATACAACGAGAGTGTTTGCATTATACGTATGTTCTATGGTTTTGGTTTTGGTTTTCGAAACAACATGGTTAGGAAGGGTCTCCACGCCAATACATCTGCTCAGATTGAAATGTCTAAATTCGAAATTCTTGTTAATTGATATACTTTGGAGTTTAAAGTACTTGAAGACTAGGTTCCGAAATGTTTTGTTCGGGCGGATTCTTGGGGCGATTGGATCGAAGATTTTAACCGTTTGCAGAGTTGCAACTGTGTAGAGTCAGCTCTGAATTATTATTTTTTCTCATCCCCTATATATTAATCCTGGAGCATTATAACTTTTAAGTGTAGCCACGTGTCATCACCAGGATGATTCTCAGAATCCTTAGGAAAAAGTTGGTCCATCTAATTATAGACTATACTTTTATTAAATTAACATTCATATTGATTGGTAGTGCATAAAAGGGATATTTAACATTCTTTCCTTAAATAAAAGATACGGAATTACCTAATATAATTAACATATATGTGACAATTAATGTTTTGAATAATAAAGATTTGATAATATATTTTGTATTTTTCATAAATTGTTAATTTATATTATTAAAAAAATAAAACAATCACATTAACCATATAATAAAAAATCAAAAAAAAATTCTTACATATTATATTATAAATTTTTAAAAACAACTATAAATTACTAAAACAGTAAAAACATTACAATCAAAAAAATTTGAACAATGTTTTTATTTTTTTTGTTATAAAAAGATACAAATGATCATAATATCATATGAATATTAATTATTATTTAATATATATTCAGATTATATATATATATATACTTTAATATTTTTTAAATTAAACTATATATCATATAATATATATATATATGTTAATTATATACTTAGATGGATCATTACAACATATTTTGGTACACACATGTCATTATAACATATTAATATACGAGCTATATATATTAGTCCTAGAATATTAAAATCCTTAAAAGCAGTATTGAGAAATATTATGTTATCACTACAATGAGAAATCTTATATATATATTAATCATGGAGCTATATATATGAGCTTTTTTTGGTAGTTATTTGTTATCACTACAATGATTTTTAAAATCTTAAAAAAAAAAAAGTTAGTCCATCTAAATATATATTATACTTCCTCCGTTTCTTTTTACATGATGTTTTAGAAGGTTTATGTTGTTTCAAAATAGATGATGTTTTAAGATTTTAAGGTATGTTTTGAGATTTTAAGATTAACTTTAACTTTATTGGAAACTGTTCAACCAATAAAATTTTACAGTTTTTTTTATAATTGGTTGAATGATTTTAAAATTATATCTTTAAAAGTACTTTCTAGATAAATGTAAATTTCTTAATCTTTGTGCACTAGGCCAAAACTTCATGTATTAAGAAACGGAGGGAGTACCTTTTATTAAAATAATTATCAGATTAGTTATTCATGTATAAAATAATAATTTCTATTATTTCCTTAAATAAAAGCTACAAAATTACTTAATATGATTAACAAATATGTGACAACTAATGATTTTGAATAATAAATATTTGATAACAATATATGTATCTTTCATCATTTTTGTTCAATTTTATATTCTTGAAAGACATTTAAAAATTACATAAGTATATAATAAAAAATCTAGATTTGTTCTAATTTGCTATATTTTGAATTTTTTTAATGTAAATTACTAAGGCTCTTAAAAATCTACGATGAAATTGTTTTGATCAATTTTTTAACTTTTTATTATGACAAGATATAAATGATCATAAAATCATGTAAATATGAAGTTTCATTTAATATATATACATTTATTTCAATATCGTTTAGATTAAAATATATATATATATATGTATAATACATAAACATGTTAATAAAAATAATATTCATATTAATAAAAATAATATTTTTGTCACAACAAATATAAAAATGTTAATAAAATCATATGAGTATCAAGCCTCAATAAATAAATATTTATATTAAATATATTATATATCTATATCAATATCATTTGATTTTAATTATATATTATATAACATAAATAAATTGTTTATTTTGTTTTTTATCAACAAAAAGTTTTGTAAATAAAAAGAAAGATTGTTTTTATTTATGTTATTACTCGAATTTAATTGTATACGTAATAGCTATTCGCTCCTCAATTATTCAATATATTTATTATTGCATAATATGTAAATTAATACAAAATAAATAGAGTTAATTGGTGGAATAACCATAATGAAAAAAAAATAGGCAAATAACCATAAAAAAAAAGTTACCAGAAGTGAGAGGATAATTGTGCAAAATGTGGACCTTTCTCTCCTTCACAGCGCGTCAATATATAAAACAAATAGTAGGGTCCACAGACATAAGTGTAAAGTGCGGCCTAATTTATTCTAAATGCGTATATTATTCTATTTGCATAGTCCATAATAGTATGGTATGTTAATAACATTACTTAAATTTTAGGTTTGACACATTATGGTGTACATTATATAATAAATGGAGCGACAAACAAATAAAAAAGTTGAGAGAGAGAGAGAGGAAAGAAATGATTGTATATAATTCTATGTTTCCAAATAGCAAAGAACACAACAAAATTATATCTCATTTGAAAAAAATCTTACTATACTATCTAAATGTGTAAGATAGTATATAATAGTATATAATATTTTTAATATATTATAATTAATTATTTATTGATTGTTCGATGAGAGAACAACACGAAAATATAGAAAATATGAGAAACTGTGTAGAGTTTTAGTTAAGTTAAAACTCTAGATTGATCAATTCACATCAAATTCTTTAATCTTTATGTTTTAAGTATGAGGTATCATTTGAAGTAGAAATTAGATTATACTATATGAATTTATGATATAGTATAGACTTTAATTTGATTTCTTAATCTAACATGATATATCAAATGTTATAAATATATATATATATGTTTTAAAATTTTCAAAACACATCATAAATAGAAAAAAATCTATATTTTTGTTAGTATTTTATAAATTTAGATAATTATTTTTAATAAAACTAGAAGATAAATAAGATTAGAGGGGAAAACATTTTACAACAAAAAAAAATAATAAAAGAAAAACAAAACCACTACACATACTTATATAAAGGGGTATAACAACAATTAATACACAATATATATAGTGTATTCTAGCCATGTAGTTGTTATGGTCATTTACCAAATTAATTTTTTTCTTATGGTTATCCTTGCTAATTTTCCAAATAAATAATATTATCTACAAATAACTTTTATACATAATTAATCTTCATTCTGCGCAAGCATGAATCTCAAATGTTACTTGATCATATCATTTCAAAAATATGATTCTTCATATCGAAGTGAGATGGTGAATTATAACATTTGAATGATATCATTGAAACCCAATGTAAATTAAATAAGTTTAAAAAAAATATCAACAAACATCATCCTACTCATCAACATTATACTGACGATTCATAACTATACGTTTGGAGACTTATGACATCATGGTTGAATAATCAAGATTAATATTCAATGATAATTAATATATTAATTTCACCCCGCGCATGCGCGCGGGTAATCATCTAGTTTTAACTCTAAAGACGAATAACGCTAGATCCGGTTAAATCCGGTTGGGTTTGGATCTTTATTATTCATTATTGCTCGACCGGTTAAATATAAAACTCAAAACCAACAAAGAGACGGCATGACCTGAACACCAACTGTTCGACGAATTGCCCCACAGAGTTTCTTAAACAGAAGCGCTTATGAAGGAAGAAAACTGGGAAGCATCCTCTTCAAGCGAGAACGAAGAAGCTGGTTTAGCAGTCGATGACGACGACGAAGAATTTCACTCAGGACCCAAGTTACAATTCAGGTGGACTTAGCTTCAGCAACTCGCTTCCGAATCTATCTATCCACTTTAATCTAATCACTCTCTTTTGGTAGAGTTGGATCTTCAAAGGCTCATTGGGTTACAGAACTAGGAATGGCTGAAGTTGAGGTTAAAAGAGGGAAGCTTTGGACAACAACTGGAATCATTCGTAGCGGACAGACATACTGTTTCATAGAAGAGGCTTTGTAAGTTGACAAACAAAGTTTGTTTTGTTTTTTTTTTAACTCAAGTGATGAAGTCTCTTCCTATGGCAGGTATTTATGTGAAATAGGAGAGTTGCAGATCTTGGGTAATGAAGATGCTGATGATGTAGTGATCCCATTGAAGGATTTGTATGAGATGATTGCAGAGGAAAAAAGTGGATATTGTTGGGAAGAGTATGAGGTTTATAGATACTTGAAGGGTCTAGGTTACATTCTAAGCAGGCATGGAGTTCTTTGGACGTCAAAGAATGCTGCTAGCATGACACCAAGTGGTGAAGAAGAGACGGTATGTGCTGGTGAAGGCGAGGATACTGTCACTAAACTCTTGGAAGATATGCAAATCTGTGGCGCAAGAGCAGTGTTTGACGTGTATTTGCCAAACAGCCGGTTCAAAAAGTCTTCTCCTGGTGAACCTAGCTTTGTGGCTTGCTTATCAGGGTTAGCGTTTTCGTTAGCTCCAAGCCTCCAACTAGGAAAGCAAGTTTCTCACTAAACATCTTAGTCATTCCTCTTTTTGCAGGGACTCTCCACCAAGCAAACAAGATATTAAAGCTCTGCAAAGCCGCATAGCTGCACCGTTAAGGTTCTGTCATATAGCTCAGGGCCGTGTTAGTTTCTTTTCATTCAGTTCCATAGACCTCCCTGTCTTACCATAAAATGTAACATGAAACGGAATGTTCTTGTATTCTTTAGAATAGACAAAGTAACTGAGAGTTTGCATACACTTTGAGTAATGTTGATGATGCTTATTCTTCAGGGAATGTGTACTGTAACTTTCTGTTTTTTTTTCTACAAGGCATTTAGTAAGAATCTTATAAAGGGCTCCGGGAAAAGGCACTGAAGACAACCTTCCTTTGGTGAGATGAGCTTGTATCCTCGTAGATAGAGAACTAGGGACTGTGAAGCTTTTTCAGGTCATTTGCGTTGGCAAACCACGTTGGTATTATCTTTGACAGGTATGGATACAAATCCTTGTATGTTTTTTTTATCGTTACTTCGTGAAGTCCAGTGGCGTCTTTAATATCTGCAACTCATCAAGTGTGCATAAGTTAGGTAAAGAAAAAGAGGTGAACAGACTGTTATGTTAGATGGAAACTGAAATGCAAAACCTTTGAGCAGAAGCTTCTTCTCATAAGAAAGTTGAGCAATGATATAGACTACTGCAGCTGCAACTGACGACGGAGCCCTGCTGCTGCAATAAGTAGAAAAATAGGGTTATTAAGTTCCAGAAACTGCCCAAACAGTGAAGGAAGGTACCTGTTAACATGGTCAGTACACCTTTCTGCAGCTACTTCAGCAGCTTTAACGGCTTGGCTATCCATTTGAAGGTAAGTGGAATACCGCTTCTGCAAATGAAATATAATACCAGTAAATGAGAAGCTATTAAACCACGAGGTCAAGGCACAGAAACTCACTGCAAATTCAGCAGCTCGGATGTGCATCAACCGAGGCGGGAGGCCAAGTTTGTCAACTACGGACCTGACTGCACTAGAAATCTTGGACACTTCTGCTCTGTTGGAAACAGAACATATGTCTATATAGAAAAAAAAAAAACAGGTAATGAAGAAAGCTGACTCAACATCAAGAAACAGTAATTAGTATCAAGTGAGTTACCTTTAATACTCAAGGCCATGCCATTTAGTCTACAGGCTATGTAGATAGAAGCACCAACACGGACCTGTCCTTCCATTGCTATGCCTTGTCTCTTTATTTGTTCAGAGATCTTATTAGCCTGATTCTACAGATCAAGAAACACACACACACACACTAATTCAAGCTTTATGTATACTAACAATCAAGAAACACAAACACTAGTTCAAGCTTTCTGTATACTAAGTTACTGACTATCAAGAACACACACACACCCTTACTTTCGCACGAAGACTGGACCTGTAAAACAAATGGATGAATCAATAGTTAAACTATAAATAGAAAGAAACCGTAAAAGAACATTTTAACTTCTTTAAATAGAAAGAAAGAAAAGAAAGTGATACCTATTGGACATAGAAGCGATGATGGTGGTGGCATCGTCGGACAAAGCGTTACTCGGTTGCGTGGTGACTACGGCAAGGGGGTTAAAGCCAAGGTTGTACAGATTGTCATCGTCAGAGGTGAAGAGATGATCATCGGAGGAAGTATCCGTGGCGATGGAGAGACCACAATCGGAGCAACTTATCTTCTTCGCCACGTGATCGAAGCCCCATATCTTGAAAACCCTAGAAGTTAGCTATCAGTGGAGTCAGTCAGGTGAGCTATTGAAGAAGAGAGAAGTGGAGGGAGAGTTAAATAAACGGTTTGCTTCTCGTTTTTATAGACCAAGTAAAAAATGGAGAAGGGGTGAGAATTCACCTGTGTGATGGTGCACCTTATATGTAACAAACTTAGTGTGAGACCCGTCTTGTGTTTTATTTTTTTAGAGAAATAACTTAGATAAATCTAAAAAAAATCGTCAAAAATAGTTCTTAAAAAGAACAATAATTAAAAGAAATTTTATAAAATATGTAAATATGTAATTATATTTTTATTGTTAACTAATATAGATTTCAAATTTATAGTTATAGATTGAGTTCAAGAAGTGGAGTTTGGAGGTGGGGTTTAGAGTTTAAAGAAACTATATTAAAAAAATTTAAAACTAAAATGGCTATTTTTGTCATTTTATGCTATTTTGATGATAAGAATTTAAAATGAATTTTTGAAAAAAAACATTTATATGATTATAATTTTGAAAAATTGCTAAGCATAACATAAGTTAAGTATCACTTTGCAAAATAATACATTATCAAAAATATATTAATATTTTGGTTTTACACTTTAGTATTATTGTTTTGAGATTAGGGTTGAAGGGTGCGGTTGAGTTTCTAAATATTTTATAAATATTTTTAAAAAAAATAATTTAATCTATTTTCATCATAATTTAAAAATATTTTTGCAAATTGTCATTCATTAAAATTAAATTTACAAAATAATATCAAACTTATGCTAAAATTATAATTTTTCCTATAATCTTCACCATAACCAAACAAGTGCCCTTTGCATGAATGAACCCTCATCTCACATTTGAGGTTTTTGGTCTAATATTATTTTAAATGGCATACTATTTAAGAGCGAAAAAATGTACATTTACTCTATATTTCACTCTATAACAAAGTAACTTTATTATAGAAT
Source organism: Moricandia moricandioides (assembly GCA_905132885.1). Classification (NCBI taxonomy): domain Eukaryota; kingdom Viridiplantae; phylum Streptophyta; class Magnoliopsida; order Brassicales; family Brassicaceae; genus Moricandia; species Moricandia moricandioides. The sequence goes on along the minus strand of CAJHQQ010003116.1, from coordinate 11,204 downwards.
AAATCACTGGAGCAAAAGTTATTCTAGAATAAAATTATTTTGTTTTAATATAAATTATAAAGGAAAAAATTGTATGCCATTGGATATGCCTAGAGAAGTAAGAAGCAAGAAGTATTTTGGAGATGCCCAAAATAGTATGCCATTGTTCTTAATTTATTTTTCTTTATGCCATCTAAAGTTCTTATACCAAATCTCACGACTGCACTCTCATTTTTTTTTTTACTTTTTTTTACCGTGCGTACGCATTAAATCAACAAGATTTACCGTACACGTAGTGTTTAGATAAACATCAATATTTATTGTTTCTGTTTAAAAAAGATTTTCATATATCTATAAGAAAAATATTCTATTTTTAGTCTTTACGTATCTTTTCGTGATTATCATCGCGCTTTGTTACTTTTGCGAAATATATTTTGATTTAAGCTAGTTCGATCAGAAAAGAAAGTAAAAAGAAAATCATGTAATTGCGACAAGTGGTTGGTTCTCTTATTTTCTGCAGGTTACCAAAAGAGTTTGATGAATTTATAAGGAAAAGAATCAAATTTTGTTTTGGTTATACACATGGGAAAAAGCATGAAAACTGGTGTGTACCATCAATTATGTAATGTCATCATTTTGAAATGGTATAAATACTTTTATTTAGTTTGTACTTTTTATTTAAATTGTAACTGTCCAGTTATATCAACATATTAAAGTTTTTTTGGGTTATTGAATATCGTACAACATCATCTTATACTAATCAAAATATATATTGTTTGATGCAAAATCAGAGTATGTAATTAGTATTCTGAAATTTTTACTAAGAGATGGTTAACAACAAAAACGAGGGTCCAGCCACCACTACATATCAACCCATCGCCTTCATATATAGGAACTTTTTTGGGCTAATCATTTTTAGGAACTTACGAAACAAAATGAAATTTTCCACAACTAATTTATTTCCGCCTTACGTAGAAGAAAACAAGAAATAACGAAGTAAATGTTATTTTCGAATTGGATTTGTGAGTTGGTGGTTAAAAATTTCAAAAGAAATATACTAATCGCGTTAATGCATTTCTATAATTAAGCTTTAATGTATACGAAGAGGAGATTCCTTGGGGGCAACCACTACAGATAACAAAGTGTTTTAAGTTTGTACCAACGTTTTGGATCTACTGGTTTGCCAAAAAAAATAATTTGGTCAGATTTTACTGGTGTATGAAAGGTCAAATCTTATGAAATTTGAAAGTATCATTGAGTTGAATTTCTTATGAAGGGTATTTTATTGCGGGTTTTTATATGTTTTTGGTGAAGAATGTTTAATTAATCCGATTACACTAAAATGGATCCCCAAAAAAAAATCTAATTTGACTAAAGCGGTTTTTATTTTTAGAAATCTAAAAAAGAAAAATGATTTGGGGTTTATGTTGAAATAATACAAAAAAAATCATACCTTACCACCTCAACATATTAGTAATGGTTGTATTATTATTTTAGAAGAATATCAAACTTTGCTACTTTAGCATAGAAATTGGCCTTTTCTAATTGTTTTTGGGTACATATTAAACTGTTTAAATGGTTCTAGCAAAATTAAAATGTGAACGTTCGATATGGAAGGAGTTAAATGGATCAAAAGTTCATTAATAAACATTTCTTTAAACTGTCTTTTACATTGTAAAATTAAAGTGTTGAGCTATATTAATACTATGTATTTACTTTAAATACTTCCAAATTTGTAAAAATATATTACGATTCAACTTATTTGTTGACAAAAATGTCAACCAGAGATTTATTATTTGCCATTTTAGTATTTTCCTGTTGTTTGGATAACTCCAAAAGACAATGTACGTTCTCTATATATTTTTCGGTTACAATAGAAAGTGTTCTTTTAAAAGGATATTTTTTATATACACAACTAATTCGATTTATTCCAAGATCTCACTATCTTTAGAAACGTTAAAGCCACAGCTTTTGCTTTTTGTTTGTCATATTGTATTCTGCTTCTGTTAGATCTTGAAAATTTAAATTAAAAAGAACAAGAAAACATACGAGTTAAATTTTTTTCATACTAGTTAATTTCTTTTATCATCTTTAAATTATATATTAATTTCGCTTATCATCTTTAAATTATACAGGGGCTTAAATATGAATTATTATATCCTCGTGGCATAGAAAAATATCAAAAGATGAACAGAATATAAACAATATAGGATATGAGTGTTGAATAAGATTTATCATGTTGCCAAAAATAGAAAAATTAAGTTATTGACTAAAACAGTCGATTAAATATTTTATTAAAGAGATAAAGATTAAAATAGAATTAAAAAAAAATTGTTCTTAAAATAGAATTTAAGAAAAAAATGACTAAAATAGATTTTATTGAAAGGTGTAAATATATATTTATATCTATTGGATTAATTAATTTAAATTTAGAGTTTAGAGTTATGGGGTTGAGTTTTGGAGGTGAGATTTATAATTAAATAAAAAATTAAAAATATTAAAGGTTTTAAAATAAAAAAAAAAATTATTTTAGTTATTTTTTTTCTTAACTGTTATTTTTGTGACAAAAACTAAAAAAAAATGTATTTGAGATATTTGTCCATTATTAAAATACATCGTGAAACACGGTCAACTATTCTTTAGGAAACAGAAATTACATTTCCTTGTGAATTAATGAAAGTGATATATTTAGCACCGTCATTAAAGCATGAAACCGTAGATATATACATATCATCTCTCTATATATATAAAAAGAAATTGAAAAAAAAACAAGAATAAAGAAAAAGTAAAGCAAAGTAGAATTGGAGAAGAGAGAAGGCAAACCAAACAAGGCGGTATAAGAGGGAAGGAAGTTCCAAAAGAAGGAAGAAGCAAATTAGCAAAGCCACCAAAAATGGAAAACTGCTACTTATAGTAACTCTATCTTTTTTATGCAATACCCTAATTTTGGTAATACTTTTTCCCTTCCTTCCTTAGCCCCCTCCCTCCTCCTTTCCCAATTGTCATATCAAAATCAAACTCCTATATATATATATATATATACAACAATCACAAAAGAAAAGGGCTTACCACTTCCATCTCTCTCTCTGTTTTCCCCTGTTTTTAGAGACCAGATTGATTGTTGAAGATGGGGAGAGGAAGGGTTGAGATAAAGAAGATTGAGAATGTGAACAGTCGTCAAGTCACTTTCTCCAAAAGACGTAACGGGTTGATGAAGAAGGCCAACGAGCTTTCGATTCTCTGCGACGCCGAGGTCGCTGTCATCGTCTTCTCCAGCACCGGCAAGGTTTACGATTTCTCTAGCGGCAGGTAAAAAAAAGATGAATCTTTTGTTGTTTTGGGTTCATTTGAGATTTGTAAAAAGATTAACTTTATGGGTTTCCGTGTCTAAAGAAAGCGATTTGAAAACAGAGTTGTTCTGTTTAGGTTTGGCTAAATCTTAGAGTTGATGGTGAACTCTTTGTTTATGGGTTTTGTGTTTAAGGACTCGAGATTGTGTCTTTGTGATTTGGTTATGTAATAGACCAGAAAAGACTCGATTTTTGGTTGAGAACCGGTGGTGTTCGTGAAGAGATTGAGAATGCAGAAGCAATCTTTTGTTGATATGGTTGAAACTAATTGACAGAGAGTTTGTTTTTTCATATGTGTTCAAGTATGGAGCATATTCTATCTAGATATGGATACAGTGCTACTACGGCTGTTCAGAGACAAAAAGAAGAACAACAACTTCTACTTTGTTCTTCACAAGATAATGGTGATGTGGTATGTGTATAAATTGTTGATCCTCTCTACCATAAACTTTTGTTATCCCTTTTACTTACATGGGTTTGGGTTGTTGCAGTTGCGGACAGATGAATCTTTGAGGAGTGAACTTGAGAGATTACAGCTTGCAATTGAGTATGTTTCTCTCTCCCTGGTGAAAGCTTGTGTTTGAAACTTCGGTCTTTCATTTTTTGGTTTATTGTTTTTAGGAGACTCAAGGGTAAGGAGCTTGAGGGTATGAGTTTCTCGGATCTTATTTCTCTTGAAAACCAGTTGAATGATAGCTTGCATAGTGTCAAGGATCGAAAGGTGAAGAAGAGAAAGACCCTTTTTTTATTCACAATCAATCTGTGAATCATCTCTAACTTGCAAAGTTTTTTTTTCTGTTTTGATTCAGACACAAATCCTGCTCAACCAGGTAGAAAGATCTCGGTTACAGGTAAAGAACAAGGCTCCTCAACATCAGTTTCTTTCACTGTTATTTCACACGATCTGTGTTTCATTTTGCTTATAATCACCAGGAGAAGAGAGCATTGGAAGAGAACCAGCTTTTGCGCAAACAGGTAAATATCTATTTTTAAGTCCCCCCCCCCCCCCCCACACACACACTAGCTCAGCCAGATCTTCACCATATCTTTGCTGAGTTGAAAGCTAATGTACCTTCAGATAGAGATGTTGGGGAGAGGTTCATCAGGACCAAAACCGTTGAGTGAAATACCTCAGTTTTCTGCAGAGCCGGAGAACTCTTCATCAGACGATGATGACGAAAATGACAACGAGGAGCATCATTCCGACACTTCCTTGCAGCTGGGGTAAGCTGCAAACTAAAACCCTACCTTGTGTTTCAAGCTTTTTTTCTCCTCTGTTGAGACTTTTATATATTAAAAAAAAACTTGTATTTTTTTGGCTTTTCTTAGGTTGTCTTCATCAGTGTATTGGAGAAAGAAGCCGAAGATTGAACCTCCATGCGATAACTCTGGAAGTCAAGTGGCTTCTGATTGATCAAATATCATTAATTCTCCTAATTATGGTGTTTAGTAGAGGTTTTATTGTGCATTCTCCTTTGTTTCATGCTCTGCTCTTCTTGGTGTACATTCGTATCAAGTAGAGTTTGATTTTATGTTTTTAGGTAATCAAAACATTAGTTTCTCTTGTTAAAAGTTTCCAACAGAGTAGAAACAGAAAACATCAAAACATGAAGTTGAGAATGAATCAGGAGAAGAACCATTCAAAACGTGCATCCAGTTTTGCTTTACTACTAACTAATCCTGCGTGATTCCACTTGTTGACAATACTTGCTCCTTACAACAAGAGCATGGTCCTAAACAAGATTGCAAAATTCAAAGCCTATCCCAATATTTATCTGATTTACTTACATAATGGGCCACACAATATGTTTTCTTTTTAGTTCTTGGGCTTTTAAACTACATTTTAGCTCAAATGTGTCAAGGCCACCGACAAAATCTAGACAGCCTGGACAGGCTGCTCAGACCCATGCAATCAATAAAATTATTGAAAATTTCTGATTTACATTTTAAAGGAAAACAAAATCACCAGAGGGTTTGACAAGTGGCAAAAGTACAAGTTGATTTATTTGCTGTCAGTGAGTATTTCAAGTCGTGATCTACCAAATTTTTTGAATGGGCAGTAAAATTTTGGTTAGATTAAAGGAGTGGACTAGTGTAGTTGAAGCTTTTAATTGTTTTTAATATACTCCGTTCCATAAAAATTTAAGAAAAATATTCTAAGATAGTTATAAAAAATTATTTGTCACAGCAAGTCTTCCAAATTTTTTTTATTAAATAGGTTTTGTTAAATCATGTAAATATATATTTATATTTTTATTATTAACTAATACTATATATTTAAGGTTTAGAGTTATGTAGTGGAGTTTTAGAAGTGATGTTTAAATTAAAATAAATTAAAAAAATTAAAACAAAAAGGATTATCTTAATCAGTTTTTTTAAAAACTATTTTGATGACATAAAAATTTAAAAGAAACTACTTGAAAAAATTGACTAAGATTTAATGGGCTCTGTTCTATGAAATTTGATACTTTTATCAGCTTTTAATGTAGTTTATAGTTAGTAGATAATGGTAATTGACTAGTCGGACCCAAGATTTGGTAGTAATATAGGTAAAAAATAAATAAATGTGGAATTGAAACAGAATCATAAAGCACAAAATCTGCAGAAGAGAAACCACGTAAGCAGTAGCATAGTCAGAAGGTTCCAATTAGAAAATTAGATCCACCACCGTCAGCATTCAACACACTCACACACACCACTTCTCACGGAGTCAGAAACAAAAGTCAAATCACCATTAATGGGCCCAGCTTTTGAGTTTATGCAGTTAATAATAATAATAATAATAATAATAATAATAATAATAGTAATAATAATAATACAGTAATAGAAGACCAAACCCCATTTGTATATTTATTGCCACCCTTCCAATGTTTCTACCGTCCGATCACGGATTGTAGCTGTAATTAAAGGGGCAGATTTAATGAACTGGGCCCTAACACGCTAACTGCTTTCAGTCATGTATCTGACATTTATTGATATTTTCTTGTATTTGCCATTTTGGCTTTTGAAAAAGAGGATTACAATCCAAAACTCTTAATAACTGATTTATAACTGATTTGGCATAGTTTGTATTTAGCTACACAATGGGCTTGTTTACAAACTTCTTTTTGTAATATAAATTCAACTCCATAAATTAGTCACCATTAAACCACAAGGATGTCACCATTTAAAGTTTGGGCATGTGTGAATAATTTACCTGATAGGTTTAACCAGTACATTGCTTTGAGGGATTTTACATGGACTTTTGAAGTAATTTGTTATCCAAAACATGAATTATCATTTATAGAATGTCCTTTATCACCGTAGAGGAATTAGTCTAGTAGATAAAATTTTTGGATTATCTAGTATGAATCTAAAAGATAAATATTGTAGGATAACCTTAAAAAAAATATCACAAAAATAAATTTCAAAGAGAAAGATGATTAAATTTTTTATTAAATGGTGTAAATATATACTTATACATTTAGGCTAACTAATCTAGATTTGAAGCTTAGAGTTATGAAGTAGAGTTTTGGAGTTAATGTTTAAAGTTTTAAAAAATAAAATTAAAATTAAAAATTTTAAAAATAAAAAAGCTATTTTGGTTATTTTTTCTGCTATTTGTGATGAAAATTTAAAAAGACTATTTGATAGAATTGTCCTATCTAAAATTTTGCATAGAGATAAAGACCAAAATATACCTAAAATTTTTTGTCCCAAAAATAGCACTTAAAGAAAAAATGACCCAAAATAGAATTTATTAAATGATGTAATATATTATTTATACATTTAGGTTAATTAATCTAAACTTAGGGTCTAGAGTTATGGGGTGGGAGTTTGAAATTGAAGTTTAAAAATTTAAAAATTTAAAAATATTAAAATTTTCAAAATAAAAATGTCTATTTGATCATTTTTTCTCTCGAGGTCTATTTTTGTGACAAAACTTCAAAAAAAGTTATTTGAGAGATTGCCCTTTTGCATATTCAGTTTTGTTGAAAGAATCTGCTTACATAAATAGAGTTAGTTTAATATATTTTAGATAGTAAATAGCTTCAATTCTATGTAAAATCCATTCTTTTTTTTTCGACAAGTAAAATCCATTCAAAAGAATGTAATGGTTAAACAAGTTAAGGTAATTATTTACACATGCCTGAACTTTTAAATGCTTTGCATGAAGTGAAGAATATTAGGAGCAGTCTTTAATAACGTGCTAATAAAAATTGGTTTATTGATAACACGATCACACACATAATCACACATTCACACACTATCCTCGTTAAAGGCTCCATACAATTAACTCTCTTTTTCTTTTAACTCTGAATGTTCCAATAAGCCATACAGACGTCTATCTCGTGATTCATGAATCTGAGTTACTCCTAATTTTATTTAGCAATAAACATGTGATCCAATTCATCATAGGCTCATAGCTAATAAAAGGCTACAAACTATACACATTTAGTAACTGTATAATTATTATTTCCGTAAATTATTAAATTTAAAAATAGGGTTCCTAAATCAGATTAATCAATTATTCTACCCACAATTTTGTCTGTTTCCAAACAAGTATATGACCGGGAGGACCCGACCCGGGCCATCGTTTTCTTTGTTGCTAACAAATAATAATAATAAATTACTGTATAAAATAAAATAAAAAACTCTGTTAAAAGGCAAATTCGAGAAGAAAGCGAAAAAGGAAAGCGAATGCTCTTCTTCACGACTAACAAGAGAAAACTCATAGTGATATAAGAGAGAGAATGGGTTTGATATATCATCGAAGAGACGAAGAACAGTGGCGGACGAGGATGGGTTTGCTACTCGTCTTCTTCCTGACCACAACAACGACGTCTCTCCGGCAACGACTCTCTTGGCTCCAGATCTTCCCGTCTTCTCCTCTCCAAAGCTCAATCCACCATCTCCAATCTGCATCCTCCTCCTTCTCCTCACCCTCTTCCTCTTCACCCTCTCCACCTTCGAACCTTCCCCCGGCTTCCCCGCCGTTTTCTCACCGTCGATTTCCTCGCTCGCGACGTCTCCAGAAACACGAAAACCGCTTCGCTCTCCAGGGGATGGTACTATGTTTCTCAGAGGAACCAAAGCATGCATCGATCTGATCGTTGCTCATATCTCCTCCGATACGACGGAGCAAGATCTCCGCCTCTTCTTACGGTGCTTCACCGTTCCGGAGTCACTTCCCGATCCGACGTCGTTTTACTCTTCGACTCTCAGAGATTCAATGGGTTGATCGAAGAAGAGAACAACTCGCTTCTCGAAACTCGTTAATATGTACCGGAATTCGAATCAAACCGAAACCGACTCGGTTTGGGGGTTTAATCTCTCCCGGTTTACGAAGAACCAATCGAAGAAGGAAACGTCTGAGCCATATCTGGGGGGAAGAAGACTCATCGAGCTAATAACGAGACCGAGTTGACTCACGGTTCGGTAGTGGGCTTCGACGTGACCGAGTTGGACCCGGAAAACTCGCTATCGGGTTCATGGACCACGTCCCGATAGCCTTGAGGAGATGGGCCTGTTACCCAATGCTCCTCGGACGTGTCAGACGCAGCTTCAAGCACGTGATGCTCGTCGACGCAAAAACCTCACTGTTCCTCGGTGACCCGTTAACCCGGATTCGTAACCGGAGCCCCGAGTCAGTCCTCTTCTTCTCTCTCTAAAATACAATAGTAACAACAAGATCAACCCGGCGGTTATAATCGGCGGAGCGAAAGGAATCAGGAGATTATCAACCGCAATGCACACCGAGATCGCGAGGGCGACGATGCCAGCAGCACAAGAGAAGGAGCTCGGTGTCGAGTCGGTGGTGCTGAGTCAACTCGTTGGGAATGTTCACATGACGAAGAAGTTTGATGTGGTTGGTCCGAGTGAGGTGATTGCGGAAGCGAGTTCGCTCGCTGAGTGAGGACGAGAAAACTCGGCGTGACTGCTGCTGCGTCGATAAAGAGTCATGATATAATACAACGTGGTGGTGAATAGTAACACTGTTGGCGATTATTATGAAACCGTATTTGTCTCTCTGAGTTGGATTCTTCTGTCTATAGTTATGTTAGGCATATTGTTTTGTAGAATTATAAGAGGCGAGAGATAATACAAAACAAATCTAGGTGGAGATTTTCGTTATTTGATTAATAGATTTTCTTGTACACGTACATTTATTTTCTTTGGGTCTATTTATGTCTCCTTTAATGATATCCATATATAAATAAACAGGAAATAAGCATTAGTAATGCACTTTTGCATTCGTTATTTACAATATACCTTGTGTCAACCTCAATGAGATAGGTATCATTGTAGTCACAATCATGATATGTATGAATAAAACGATTACTGTTAACCTGATAAGACTTAAATTATATGGTTATCGTATCTGAGATGATATCTTTTTATAAATTACAATCAGCACCTATACCCTTTGTTATGAGTAACTTCCTTCATTACTAATGCAACTTCATTGCATGTCCATAAATAGGCCATACATCTTTCTGAGAAAGGTTCGTAAAACTGTTACAGAAAGTTATATCGATCTTGGACTTCTCTATATATTGTAGTTATATTGTGTTGTTCAGATAGTTCTTCCTCATAGTGCTTCTCTTTACCTAATAGAACCGGAGATAATGCATAACAGTGAAGATTAACGTTAGAAAGAAAATAATTATAAGCATGAACTTTCAGGAACATGATCCACGATAACCTATGACTCCGCCGAGTTAATCAGTCTAGGAAAAGGGGCCTTAAAAACAGTTAGGTTATGATTATATCACATGTTCATGATTAGAAATTTAATTATTTTATCAAGTAGCAATGTGATTATTTGGGTCTTTTGGGCTAGTTAAGTCAATTTGGCCACCTTTTACTTTTTGTCTAACCTAAAACTTTTTGAATACTTCTTTCTTTATTGAAACTATTTTTTTTTTGGGGACTATCTTTATTGAAACTATTATTTTTACAAACAAATAATAATATCAGCACGATATCATCGTTGGATTCAGATTCTTTTAATATCGTGCCAATTATCTCATTCAAGCTTCAAAAAGGGTGACATGAAAAAAGGAAAGCTCATCATCAGATCACTTGATTCGTTGGAAACTTTATATCTCCACTCATTACACTCACTGTTACTTTACATCTCTTTTTAGTATTAGTGATATAATATATGTACTACAATTGTCAAAACTTCGCTTCAATTGTTTAGTCTAATAAAAATTAAACGGTTAATTTGGAATTATTAGACTTTTTTATTCTTTGTGTGTTTACGGTGTAAAACTCCAAATTTGAATGTTATTATTTACTCTTCTCCAATTTTCGTATTAAATGTTGTTGCAGAGAATTCTTTTTTTAAAAAAAATAAATGATCTTTTTCGATTTTCGATATAAATTTAATTAATTTTTACATGTTATTTATTTCTATTAGTTGAAATATGGTTAGATGTATAAATAATTTATATTTATATAGAAAAATATACAAAACTAATTATTTTTTAACATGTGTCTATAAAAAAAAGTTACTCTTAATATGAAAGATAAGGACTATATTGTTTAGATTAAATTTATAACTTTTATATGAGTCACGCATATATAATATACATTTATCAATAATTGTCTACGATATAGATGAAGTCAGTTTCTTTGTATACCCCCACACAATAAAAGCGTGAGGTTTGTGAAAAGAGTGAAAGAAAGAGAACAAAGGAGAAAATTTTTAAAAATAAAAGGATAGGTGGGGTGACAAACCTTTTTGGGGGTAAAATGTTGGGTGACAAACTTATAAAATTCATTTTAATGAATCATGACGTATTTTCCGAAAATTAAAATAAATTTTTAATTTTGAACTTATAAATTTAATTTCTTAAAAGTAATACCTAGTTTATGTTAATGTTATAT
>CAJHQQ010003115.1:0-50600 GCA_905132885.1 Moricandia moricandioides | reverse complement strand
TGACCACACCTCATTAGGTATTCGACACTCGATCCTTGTATGGGGTCCCAAATTGATCAAATAACAACCGTATTTAGCTGGGCTCAGCCCCAAAACCTCTTTCTTAACTAGGCATTAGACCGCATGATCACCTCGCTCTCTTCAACAATGTCTAGTTCAATTCTCTATGGGCTAGCAAATATTCTGTTTGGTGTACACACTGATTGTATGACGCGCTAAACAATCGGCATGGCCATTCTTTACAAACCACTATCAGTACCAAGCCTCTTGATCTTCTTCTTAGTTTGATTCTCCACCAGTATCTTCCACTCCTTAAGGCTGTTGAAAGCTTCACTTTTGTGCTTCATGAATGTTATCCAAGTTTTCCTCGAATAATCATCAATCATCGACACAAAATACATGTGACCCTTATGCGACTCCACCTTAGAGGGACCCCAACAATCTGAATGGATGTAATCCAGTGTGCCTTTTCTCTTATGAAAAGCTTTCTGAAATTCTATGCAGCTTCCCAAGCACATAATACTCACAAAACTCAAGATTCTTGGTCTTATGACCACAAAGAAGATCATGCTTCGATAGAATCTGCATCCGACGTTCAACCATATGTCTAAGCCTCATATGTCACAGCTTGTTCATATCTTCCTTGTGAAGCTCTGAAGATGCAACATTTGTTCAACCTGAAACCGTATAACCGTCCAGAAAATACAAAGTACCATGATTGAAGCCTCTCAAAATCACAATTGAACCTCTGTAGACATTCAAAACCCCATCTCCACCTGAATACTTGAAACCTCTGTTATCCAAAACACTAACTAAGATCAAGTTCTTGGACATAGACGGAACATGTCTAACTCTAGTTAATGTACAGATTCTACCCTCATGTGTCACGAGCTTATTGGAACTGATTCCTGCAATATCACAAGCAAAGTCATTCACCATCTTGATTTTGCCATCAGTAAATTCCTCATACTCTAAGAACCACTCCCTCCTTGGACACATATGATAGGACGCGCCTGTGTCCAGGACCCACACATCTCTAGAATGTGTTTTCCCATGAGCAATCGGTGCAATATCTTCATCAGACTTAGCCTTATTCTCGGCTACAACAGCGAAACCAGTTTGCTTCTTCTTCTTAGGACAATCCAATTTCCAATGCCCTCTCTCTTTGCAGTAATTGCAAATATCAATTGGTGTAGGACCCTTTGAAAAGAACTTTTTGTATGTCGACCTTTTGCCTTTACCAAAGTTCTTTCCACCACCTACAAACAACCCAAAAGCTTGGTCATATGTACTAAAACATGATGCCTTGTGAGGTAACTCCCTACTGCAAAGTGCCGGCCTAACTTCCTCCAAACTCACTGCATCCTTACTCCCTATTGAAAAATACTTTTTGTATGTCAACCTTTTGCCTTTACCAAAGTTCTTTCCACCACCTACAAACAACCCAAAAGCTTGGTCATATGTACTAAAACATGATGCCTTGTGAGGAAACTCCCTACTGCAAAGTGCCGGCCTGACTTCCTCCAAACTCACTGTATCCTTACTCCCTATGAATGACTGAACAAATTTCTCATAGGAGTTAGGCAGTGACACCATTAAGATCAGTGCTACATCCTGATCCTCCACCTTAACATCAATATTCCTCAGATCAAACATAATAGAATTTAGACAATCAAGGTGATCTTGAAGTTGTGTACCTTCATGCATCCTCAGAGCAAAGAGACGTTGTTTCAGAAGTAGCTTCTTAGTTAGAGACTTTGTCATGTATAGATTCTTTAACTTCGACCACAAACCAGCTGCAGTATCAACACGGGAAACCTCGTTGAATATGCTTTCTCTTCAGTAACCTCCATCTTAGCGGTAACATGTTCAACCTTCTTCCCTGACAACGGTGCCCAAAGACCTTGTTGCTTCAGCAACACCTTCATCTTGATTTGCCAGAGACTGAAATTGTTCTTCCCAGTAAACTTGTCGATCTTCATATTCATCCCAGACATCTTCTCACCAGATTCAACCTGAAGCTCTGATACCAGTTTGTTGTGACGGATTTGAGAAGAAATAGATTAACAGATGAATAAACAATAAGAAAGACACAAATATTTAACATGGTTCACCAATTGGCTACCTCCACGGGAAATAGAGAGTACTTTATTAATGGGGAATTACAGAGATCTGTCTACAAGAACAGATTTGGTTTTCTCTTTTTTACGGCTGCTACCTAGGATTAGAGGAGGAAAACAATATATATTATTTTCTTGTGTCCTGGAAACCCTAGCACTAATGGGCCCCAAAATACTAAGGCTCAACAGATTCAAAACATTATTCAACATATCCAAAAGCTTCCTCCAAGCTATGCGGATTTGAAGAACTACATGAAGCATAAAAATAAGAAGATGGGTCTTGAGGAGCTCATCATGAGGCTTCAGATGGAATCCAGGAACCGAAATGATGAAAAGCTACTTTAAGCTAAAGAGCATAGTGTCAACATTGTTAAGCGTAAATGCAAAGGAAAGGCACACGCCCACTCTCCAGGATACAACCATAAAATGCAAAGGAAAGGCACATGCATCACTCGTGAACCTCCCTACGAATTAATAATCTACAAAACACTTTCTAGCTATTGACTTACGCAAAGGGATTTAATGTGATAATTTTTCCATTTTGGTAAAACGTCAAAAATGAAGGAGAGAGTCGGGTTTATTTAAAGAGAACAAAGAAAGCCACTTCTCACAACAGCTGATGCACGTGAGAGAAAATCTCGCAGAGATCGGGGAAAGTGAGTTACGAAAATTTCTTCCCAAGATCTTCTCTCTCGTTTAAAATAAATATCTTTGGCAAAAGATGAAATGTTTGTTGTTTTAAGACGAACTACGCAGCGTTTTGAAACAAACATCCTGTGTTTTTGTTCAAAAATGGGACAAAAAAAAGTAACTTAGTCGAAAAAGAACCTTACTGGGATTATTAAGTCCAAGCTCAAGCCCACACCGAGCCGAGCCAGCTGGACGGTGGTAGCGCAGCACGCGTGGGGAGCCATCTCTTCCTCTTAGTTGTTTGAGCCAAGGTAAGAGAGAAACATATATAAACAACCCAATCTTGCTTCTCATAAGCGATGTGGGATGTTTCTCATTATATTTATTATAGCCAACATGCTTTTCTTGTAACATTCTGTTTCCAATCTTTTTCTCCACCTTCAGTGACACCATTATCTAAGTTTGGTTCTCCTCCGTGGTTGATTTTTTAGACCGAACAGTTTAGAAACTCCTTAACGACGTGAATCCTAGCAGATGTAGCTTCTCTCAAGATTTTTTCTTCCATATTTGTAGAAAATCTGCCATCTTCTCCTTTATCTCTTCCGCCACCGTATATGTTCATCATAAGATCCATCGCCGTATCTCACAAAAATACACCACTTTAATCCTTAAAAAGTCAAAACTATATAATAAATACACGATTTCAAAGTTTTTTGTGTTCTTCCTCGCTCCTTTGAGTTGTTCAAAGATGATGATGATTAGCACCGAGTAAAACTGAGAAAAGAAATGAAACGGTGAGTGAAATCAATCAATAATATGGTTTCTCTCATTTAAGAGATAAAATGAATACTACAAGTATAAACATGTAACTGCTTGGATTAAAGTAATGTATAAATGAAAACTGAAGAGGTTACAGAGAGCTGGTCAGAGGTGGCGTCATCTGAAGGCTGGCGGCTAGATGTGCTTTGTGACCTCTATCTCTTGAACTCCCTAAATTGTTAAAACCCTATACCTATATGGGCCTACACAAAACATTAGCAAAAAAACTCAAATATAAGACAATATCTAAGAAGATGAAAAATGATTGGTTCATATGGCTTTTGTCATGAACGAAAAGCAAATTATAAAATTAGTAAAAACCACTTGTCACTAATTACCCCATGAAGAGAAAAAATTCTACTTTATTGTATTAGTTATATATTCTTTTTGGGTTTATATGTGTGGAACTCTAAGACCATCTCCAATGATTCTTCATTTTTTGCTCCAATGACACTTCATTTTTTTCTTGATTTCTTCAAATTTTGAAGAATTGAATAGAATTTCTTTAAATTAGAGCATCTCCAATGGTTAATTTCATTTTTTTCTTCAAAATTTGAAGTTCTTCAAAAAAAAATAAAGCAACATGTACTCCAATGGTTTGCTTCATATTTTTCTTCAAAAATAAATATTCTAAGTATATTTTATTACCATTTTATAATTAATAACACATTATACTTTTCAAATTTACTAATTTTACCAAAATATTTTGTTTTAACCTTAATTTGACTCAACTACTATTTATTATAAGCTAAAACTATTATATGATAAAATTCTTACACATAACATAAATAAATAAACAAAGAATTTTAGAGTTTAAAGAAACACTAAATACATATATCTCTTATGTGATTAAAAATGTATTTTAAAATAAATATCAGCTTGTTTTATTCTAAATTCTTCTAAATCGAACATAAAATTCTCATAAATTAATAACTTCATATTCTTAGTTAGTAACATTCAATTAGATAAAAGTAATAATTTAAATTAATTGGATGATATTAACACTTATAAATTATTTAAGTAATAACAATAAATGAAATTTAAGGATCAATTTTTAAATAAAAAAAGTCATCTTCAAAATTGGAAGAAATGAAGAAAAAAAAATGAAGCACCATTGGAGATGCTCTTAGAAAAAATATTGTTCAGTTCTTCATTTTTTGAAGATAGACTTTTTTATTTATAAACTAATCCTTGACTTTAATTTGTTGTTATTGTGTACTTAAATATATTATAAGTATTGATATCACCCAATTACTTTCAAAATTTATATTATTATTTTTATCTAGTTACATGCGAATAATGAAAAGCATGAAAATAATAAATTCTAAGAATTCTATATCGATTTGGAAGGATTTTAAAAAAAAGAAGCTCATTTTTTCGTTAGGAATTGTTTTGGTTAATTACTTAAGAGATGTATGTATTTTAGTGTTTCTTTATATAATCTAATATTTTTTTGTTTATTATTCATGTTATGTGTAATAATTGTGCCAAATGATAATGTTTAACTTATAAAAAATAATAATTACTATTAAAAAAATAGGTTATATTAGTAAATTTAGAAAAGTATAAATTGCTATTAATTTGTGGTGATAGAATATACTTAGAATACCTTTTTGAAAAGAAAAAAAAATCAAATCATTGGAGAAAAAATGAAGCTAACTATTGTAGATGCTCTAAGAACATCTTCAACTTTCACTATAAAATAGAGTTTATAGTAAAAATGCTCCAATCCCACTCTTTTTCACTTTATAATAGGTAAAAGAAATGAGTATACAAACGAAACAAAAGATTTCTAAGACATGCTTGACGATAAGATGAAAATAGAAAGCATTACAGTAATTCGAAAGATAGATTCGTTAAGGGGCGAGTCATACTCAGCCGTATGAAGAAACCCATGAGGAAGCTCCATCTTAAACCCTTAAAAGATTTTTTTTTTTTAATTAAACTTAAAAAGAGTACAAGCCATAACCGAAGTCATGCAGATCAACAGAAAAATTACAAACAAGGAGATCATCAAAGAACCAGAAAAATCGAATCATCAACTTCGATTTACTTTTTCAAAGTGGAAAATGAAGCTAGCCAATTCTAGCTACCTCTATTTCCACGACCGCGTCTTGTGAACTGAAAGTGCATCTCCTGAGCCTTCACTGACGGTTTAACTGGTCTTTCTCTAAGGATTCTTTTTCCAGAGGGTGTCATATGATCCATCAAATTCATCTGAGAACTTAATGGATCATCCTCTTCTCCTTCGAAAGACATCAAGGAGGCAAACTTATTTGTACCGAAGGCTGGCTCAGTTATTTCAGCATACTCTACTTCTCCCATAATAGGTGCTTGTGCAGCATCACAGATTGGCAATGCTCGAGAGGATTCCATGTCACCATCCTCAGTCACTTCATTAATACAAATAAGTGCAGGAGAAACATACATGTTTTCAAGTTCTGTAATAGTTGCTAAAGAAATGAGCTCACCCACATTAGCATCAGCACCTTGTTCGACTTCACTTGATTTTGTACTTGTAACAACATGACTTTTTGGTGTAGATAGTGTGATACCTGGAGCATGAGCTAAAGGAGAGTTGTGTTGGATAAATATGGGTGAGGTGTTGGTCACCTCAATTGGTGATTCACGAGCAGAAGCCAAAGATGGAGGGATCATATGGACTTTGGAAGTTCCTGTGTGGGGCATGATTGAAGATTCCACAGGTTTTGGAACGCCAACAATTGGGAAATTATTAGCTTCTGCCAAAATCATTTTGTCATGAGCATTGGCTGACGTCTTTTGCTGTAATAAGGACAAACATCTCTTGGTCTTGTGACCTAGCTGGCCACACTTTTCACACTTCGTGGGAAGCCAAGAGTATTCAACGTCGACCATTGAAAAATTTCCTTGCTTATCCCATGCTGCTATTTTCTGTGGGAACGGTTTATCAAGCTCAACTTCCACCATAATTTTCGCTTCGCCCAACATAGTAGGATCTAACCAAGGTTTGTGAGACAACATTGGTTCTCCTAAGCCTGAAGCAATCCATTCAATTGCAGGAATGAAATATAACTGAGTCGGGATGTTTTTAAGAGTGATCCAAAGTGGAATCGTAGTGATCCCCGGCAAGGTTAAGGATTCAGATGAATTCCAAGGGGCTACAAACATTAAACAGTCATCCACATGCCATAAACCACGCTCAAGAACCCATTTCCGAGTACTTTCATCGGGAATGTGAAGGATATAAGAAAATTCACTTATCTTCTTGACAAAGATGTTGCATTTTCTTCCCCAAATCTTATTGAGAATAACATGAACTAGCCCACCAGATGGAACTAAACAACGACAAAACTGACCAATCACGAATTCTTTCTGATTTTGCAGTCCATTGCGGAGGACACGGTTAGGTATAGTTACCTTAGGTGTGCCATCCTCCATATACTCCAGCATAGTAACTCGATGAAGGTTCCTGGATTTTGGGCTCAGTCGAGCCGTCCATGGAAAGCGTGTTTTATCAGTTGGATATTTTGGATTGGGTGGAGAGTGACCGACTTCATTGCCTCTTGATATCCCTTTTGTCTCTGGGCAATGACCTTTTCCTCCCATGGAATTGCCTGAGAGAGCTGGCCAGTTGGCTGTTTTTAAAGGCACCACTGACCTAGCCGAAGGTTCTCCTAACCATGTTAATGGTTTAGCCCAAGCTCCCAGAGAGGCTGGCGGAATGAAACCTGTAGCCGCGTGAGTAGAGGATTTTGATGGTATCTAGCCATCCGTTGTCGACTGTATGACTGGTCCATTTTTTGAGCCATCTTGAGAGGATAGAGGATCTGAGATAGTCAAGCCATCCTTCACAGCTTGAGGTAGCAGAGGAGGTAAGCAAGGTTCGAGCTCAGAGTTGGTGTCAATCAGACCCTGAATCGGACCTTCAATCGGATTTTGAATCGAATGGGAAGCCTCGATTTCAGAGCTTGACATCTGAAACGACCAAGGCGAAGAGGAAGGTTGAAGAAGAGTCACCGAGAGGAGATAAATGGCGACGGCGGAACCGCCGAGAGAAGATGCGGCGTTGATTTAGGGTTTTGCTGTTTCCGCCGATCGATAACAAAACCCTAAATCAAATAAGAGATAAGTCAAATAAGACGAATTTCATGCACCCATAAGAAGAGGTTGGGATGTTGAAAGGCTAGAACGTTAAGTGAGAAGCTCTAGAACCATAGGAAACATCGAGTCTTAGCTGACTTGATTTGACACTAAAACAAGTACAATCATCTCTAAACACGCCAAAGCTTACCGAAGAGACTAGGTGAATCTCAAACGAATCGGCAACCAAATTAGTCGGTGAGAAAGATGGTGAAAC
Organism: Moricandia moricandioides; assembly: GCA_905132885.1. NCBI lineage: Eukaryota > Viridiplantae > Streptophyta > Magnoliopsida > Brassicales > Brassicaceae > Moricandia > Moricandia moricandioides. The sequence continues at coordinate 42,692 of CAJHQQ010003115.1, read as the reverse complement.
GTTGAGGCTAATATTGGTTCCAAATCCATACATGTATTTGATACTAAAGAGAACAATATGGATGAACCTTTCAGGTGTAACGGATGGTCTACGTGGGTGGCAGTATCAGTTAACCGTTCCAGCAGAGGAGACGCGCTGAGAAAGATGAAGTTTGGTGACATAGCAAGCATTGTAATCAAGTCAAACCTTAGAACCTCGACATTACCATGTCAAGACCGGAAAGTTGTAAATGACATAAGTCTGAACATGACAACAAACTCATACCAGTTGAGACAACATGAGCGAGCGTCAGGTGAGACACAGAGAGCGTCAGGTGAGACACAGAGAGCGTTGAGTGAGAAAGGATTAAACACTCCGGATTCGGATTCATCAGAGGAAACTACAAGAAACGATGATTGACCTTCAAAACATAATGGGCCAGGCCCAATCAAGACATAGTACTGCCCTTTACATACATTATGTTACGACATGGGTTGGTGGTGATACACAGAGGTGGGGTTGAAGCGACGGTGAACGAGATCCAGCGAACAAGCGTAGAGCGTGCAACAGTACAAAGGAGGTACACATGTTTGAGGTCCCAAGCTGGTGGAACGGCGTTAAGGTGGTTGGGAATAGACATCTCGTTTGAGATTCACTAGATCCGGTGAGGGAGAGCGGCGGAGCAGGGGAGGTTCAGGCACAGGTACGGCAGTGACGTAATGGCGATGAGATATGGTGATTGCCCTCTGAGACCGAGCAGATCCAGCGATTTCTTCCACACAAACGGGATGAATGGCGACAAAGAGGTGAACGAAAGACGGCGACGATGTGAGAACCATATGAAGTGACGCTCGAACTAGCTTTGGTGACACTCAAGCCATAAAACGATACAAACAAAATGTCGAGAGTCATTAGCATGAGGAGAGTTGAACCAAGGAGATTGATGAAGTCACACATAGCAAGAAACGAGGAGCCAAAAACCAAGAGAAGCAGAAGAGTCATGGTTGTGGAGGAACAGGGGCGACGTCAGCGAGCTCTTACGCCACCACCAGCCTCGAAAAATAGAGTTAAGGCACTTATTCGATATGTGTGACTAATAAATAAATTTATTATAATCTATTATTTTTTGTTCATTTCTCTATTTCTATTTTTAAATTAAATCTACTGAACTAGAACACAATTCTATTCTACAATTAGTTTATTAAAAAAAACATGGAATGAACCATTGAAAAATTGTCTAATGAGAGAATCTAATACCAACAGACTGACAGTTTGATATTTTGTAAGGCGTATTACAAATTGAAGGAAATGTTGGACAAGTATACAAACGTCCACTTTATGACAACTTGATATTACCATCTTAACTTGAAATCCAGTTGTTTTGAATGTGAAAATTGAAAACATTTACGATAAAGAAAGTCGTTGCACGTTACAAAATGCATAGTGAAACCAATTTATTACTGCACGACCAAAAACGATCATGGCCATTCACCGGAGCTTACCTATCACGCACTATTTTTGTGGATTTAAAAAGAATAAGAAAAATCCCGCAAACTTCACGCAAAGTTTGTCTCAGTCTTTTACAGGGCTGAACATTTTATCCGTTAAAATTGATTTGATTCGATATTCGTTTCTATTCGATCCGTAAAATCCGGATATCCGTAGGTCGTCGAAGCAAATCAAATAGTAAAAGTTAATATCCGTTAAAAACGAAGCAAACCACAAATACTAAAATATTTAGAGCCGGATATCCGATTCGATCCGACATTATACATATAGATGTATATCTACAAATAAATATAGATTTTTATATGTATAATTTATCAAATTATTATTTTAACATATCATTTTATTAATTTTATTTAAAATTTACTTATACAATCTTTATAAAAACAATAATTTTTCAAATTTTTGTGTATTTATAAAAAAATTTGATTATTTTAAAAAAATCTAGAACATATAGTTTTATTAGTTTTTATTTTTCATTTTATATTATATAAAAGTATTTTTTTTTGAAAATAAATTTGTATAGTTTTTCTAGATTTATTTGTATTAAACAACGTAAATGAGATACCCGTAAATATCCGTAAATATTCGCAAATATCCAAAAAAAATTGGCTATCTGTATTTCTCCGAAGCAAAGTAAATCGGAAAATCAAATATCCGTATGATACGAAGCAAATCACAAATACTGAAAATTACGGAGATATTTGATCTATGTCCACCCCTATTTACACATATCGATGACATTTCATATTATCCAAATACTGTCGAGTCAGCACTAGATTCCACGTATGTGCCAAGTGGTCGTCATTCGCCAGACTGGCGTCAGTTGTTGTCCTTCTGTTACCGTAACGTTAGTGTAGCAAATAGGACCTAGAGTAGACTTTTAGTGGCCCACTTGCGACCATAGTTTTCAATCTCAGCTTTACAATTATTTAACTGCTTTGCCTACTATATTTAATTTATTTCAATTTTTATCCTTTTGCATATAACAATATTGTTATAGTTTTAATGTAAATTAAAATATTAATGTTCACACTAATACCTTGACAAGAGGGCCGCGCAATTGGCTCCGCGATTGGGACGGACCCATCCTCTTATCCTTCCCAGTCTTTTTTTTTGTTTTCTTCTCCATTTTTATGTTCTTCATTTTCTCAAATTTTGTGGATACTCTATAATAAATAGATTGATCTTTTACATAAGTTTTTAGTATTTTGGATAAAATTTAGTAGGTTTAGTATATGCTCAGGACAAACGAACAGCTATTCGTAATATTTCCAATTGTCTTTTGTGTTATCGAATTATTTTTTTGGGTGATGGTTTTAAAACAAATGGTGAAAAGCAATATACAAAAACGAAATTCTAAGTATTCGAAAACGAATTATAGCACATAGTTAATACTATGATTTAATGTATTTGGGGTGTTGGTTTTAAATTTAATGGTGAAAAGTAATATACAAAAAAGAAATACTAAATATTCTCATTGGATACTTCAAATACGAATTACAGCAAATACTTGACATGTTTTAATGGAAACTAAGTGTTTCCTACACATTTACAATGTGCAGAAATAAAATTTTAAATTTAAATTAATTTTAAAACTAAATTTCGTAAGATATAGTAATTTAGAAGATTGATTAATATAATCTTTACACAAAATAATATATAAATATAATATTATATATTTTAAATATATATTATTATTACTATTGCATTTTGTAATTTAAAATTAATTAAACTAATTATAAATATTTATACAATGTTTATCTTTAATATAATATAAAGTGATTTTAGATTATTACATTATTTTAAAAACTTGTCAAAATATCTAAAATGAATTATACATGTTACTATAGTTTATATTAAATAATAATTTTTTAACTGCAATATTTTTATATTTTAAAAGTATATGGTAATGAAACTTTAGAAAATAATATATGTTTTAAAATATATTTTTGTTAAGATATCTTAACTTTTAAAAATTTAAAGCACATATAATTTTGTAGAAAAAAATATTTTCGAAATTGAAAATATTATAAATGGTAAAATATAGAACATTTGTTTAAGTTACAGTATATAGAACAATTTAATTATGGAAAATAGTTTTACAATGAAATTTTTTTATAATTTTACCAGATTTTGGAGATTTACAATAAATAGCTTGATCTTTTACATCAAATTTTAGTATTTTGGATAAGAGTTAATATGTTTAGTTAACTATATGGTCAGGACAAACGAACAACTATTCGCAACATTTTCAATTGTCTTTTGTGCTATCGGATTATTTTTGGGGTGATGGTTTTAAATTTAACGGTGAAAAGCAATATATAAAAAAAAATTCTAAGTATTCGCATTGGAAACTTCAAATACAAATTAAATCACATAGTTAGTTAGTACTATGATTTTATGTATGTGGGGGTGATGGTTTTAAATTTACTGGTGAAAAGAAATATATAAAAACGAAATTCTAAATGTTCTTATTGGAACTTCAAATAGGAATTACAGCAAATAGTTGATATGCTTTAACGGAAATAATAGGAGACACCCCGAATCGAGATTCAACACAAATACAAGGCACAAAATATTTCAAGAACATGTATATTTTTATGAGAAATTCTTTACACAATCTCTTATAGATTTGTTTGATATGAATTACACTACTCGACACGGATCGATTTCTAATATACCCAACTTGCGTGAACAACCTTTGTTGAACATGTCTACAAATCATACACTTTCTGAAACCCTGAAATCTCTTTTGTGTTTCTGTGAGAATTACAATGTCAAAAATTCCAACCTAATTCTAGAAAAAAATAAGGTATATATCAAATAATCTTTTTCTATTATCTAATATATTATTTCCTATATTTTAGCATCACCAAATCTTCTAATTTCTGATCTAATAATACTTATTTAAAATATATTTCGTCAACTAAACATATGAAAATATTCCACATCTTCGCATCTTGACGTTTTTTTTTTTAAAAAGTGTGTGTCACACGTCATGTTCCATGTGTAACACCCATACACGAACCAAAACTCCATCACTGCAGCAACCTATCAAAAGATTGCTAGAGATCATCTTGATTTGATATGTTCAACATCCTAGATTGAACCTTGATCACCTTATATCGAATATATTTGCCCATGGATCCATCCTTAATATTTGAATGAAAGTTCAGTTCATGCACTTATTTTTTGATTGGATTTGAGATCACCTTGTTTATATTTCTAGGATATTAGTTTGTTACAAATTAACTCTCTTATTTGCTTAGATTAGGAAAGTTTATGTATTCTTAGTGTTATAGATCACTAGTTCCTTGTGGATTCGTTCCTAAAGTGCTGCATCGATATACCATTCGATTGTGGTAGCGTGCACATTAGGTTAATTGGCCTGTGGTAAAACGCAGTAATCAATTTGGCGCCGTTGACGGGAAACAAAGTAGATTTATCATTAGGATTTCAAACTTTCTTGAGATTAAGCTTTTTTTTCTTCTTATGCTATGTTTTGCTTTGTATAGTTATCACATGGAAGATGATGAGCCATATGTGGAGCCACCCTTTGATGAAAGTGTATTCACACCAGAACAAAGTGTTAAGGTAGATAAGCTTTGCAAAGAGAACCCAATGTTGACAAGGAGTGAAATGGCAGTGATGCTAAGGTTGAATCTTATGCAATGTCGAGAAACACTAGAAGGAAGAGAGCTCACATGTACTGAGATAAGGATTGCTCATCAGCTCGAAGAGGTATTTTATTGGGTTCCACCAACCCAACTAGAAGGTATAAGCGATTCTACTTTTGAATTTTATTATTTTGAGGATAGTTGCTTGCCTTGTATTGAAGATATTGCCTCTGATTTGAATTCTCATGTGCTCATCAACGAATATCTTGATCTGATATGTGAAACTAGAAAACTAGATGACTTGAGAGTAGAAAAGATTACTAGAGATCATCTTGAAGTTTGTTTTGACAAAAACTATATTTGCGCTTCAATTGATCTCAAAACTGAATTGTTTAAGCTTGATGAACCTAGACCTCTTCTTGAACTAGCTGATTTAGGGGATGAACTTGATGTGGATAAACTTTTGCTTGAGCTAGAAAACCCCTTTGTAAAAAACGATGATGAGAATAAGAACATTGTGTTTTATTTGATTGATGGAGATAGAGTTGACTACTTTAAACATCGTTTGAGCATGTAGTTGACTTTATGTTTTCACCAAATGCATTTGATTCTCATTACCATCTGAACCTCAAGGAGCGTTTCATAATTCATGCTACATCTATAGTGAAGCTCTTTGATGAAAAATTTGTCTATTTTCTAAGGACACTAGTGTGCTTCTTTGCACACTTTGGTTTTTTGTCTTGTAAGAGAAGGATCAAAGGTGCATTAGCTCAACCTTTCGATTCTTATGATTAACAAGCACACCAAGTCAAGCTAGAGACTTAAAACAAGCGCTCTTGGGAGGCATTCCCATGTTTATTCTTTGTATATATTTCTTGTTATCTTGTATCTTACTTTAGTGTGTTTGAATAAGTTTAGGGACAAGTTTGGGAGAGTTATAAATCTTTCCAACAGGTCATGCCAAAATTTGCCAAGGTCAAAACAATCTTTCCCTCTTCATTCCCTCTTCTCATCAAGCCAACTAGTAAGTGCATCTCTACCCTTGTAAATACTTAGTTCTTTCATCTTTTATTTGTCCTTTGATCTCTCTTTCAAATTTACTCTCACACAAGGGACTGTGTGAAATAAGTTTGGGGGAGAGTCTATTATCTCACATTGTATTTTGTTTTTTTTACTTGTCATGAGTCTCATGCATTGCATTGTACATAATTATTTGCATAAGAAAACCCCCAAAAAAATTAAAAAAAAATTGAAAGCAACAAAAAGAAGCATCTAGTTGCATCTTTTGCATTTTTAGGATTGAGTCTAGAAACATATAGATTGCATTCATTCTGCATAGGGAGCAAGGATGTTATTGCCTCGTAAAGAACACATGTCTAGAAGTCAACATGACACCCTAGTTAAACATAGCAAGTAGCTTACGTATATCTTGAAAGACTTGCAAGCTTCGACCCTTGAAAACTCTTCTAGAAACTGGTTGTTTGCTGTGATTGACATTGCTCTTGAAACCAACTCCAAAATGAACTAGGGCTTAATGAACTTAATCTACCCTGCTTATGGACTCTTATATACTTGGTCATGGATCTCATGCATATTTGGGTTGATCTCTATCTATTATACCACTCTCTGAAAACTCAAATGTCATCTCCCTACCCTTTAACTCTTACCATTCTTTGAGACCGTAATTAAATTTGCTTGAGTGAGGCCTTTTATTGATAGCTTGTTATGTGTAACATCTTGAGAATATTGGGAGAAACATTGGCTTGTTTTTATCTTTGGCTGGCTATAGGACCTCTTTTGAGCTAGCATTTAGGAATGGGAAGTGTGTTGGTGTTTATAAGCTTTGCTTTTGGGTTTCGAGGTGTGAGATAAGTGAAAAGAATGAGCTGAAAGAAAACTGAAAAGAAGATAGCCACTAGGGATCAAAGAAAAAGAAAATAAAAACTCTAGATACCTTAAGCAAAACCCCAAAGAAAAAAAAAAAGAGACAATAAAAGGTTGGGAAAAAAAAAGGAGAGGATATCCCTAGTTGGTTAAAGTAAAAAAAAAAGAGAGAGAGTTCATTTGGTGAGCGAGAAACATGAGAGTTTGAAAGTTTTTGGAAAGGGGTAGAATGATGAGAACAAACCATTGTATGCATGAATTACTTTTTTCTTAGATAAATTTTGCATAATGTTCAAACTCCATTTCTTGACTGAAAGTCACCAAATAATTTGAACCCTTCTTCTATCATAATTAAACCGTTTTCACTTACCAAGCCAAGTGATCGAGATCAAGTTTCCATTAGCAGGGATTCACTTTGTTAATTTGTCAATGAATGTGAGAGTTGGTATAAAGACTTGTTGGTTGATGAGCATTGCATCTAGTGTAGAGGCATGAGAGTCTTTTTAGTGAGTGTCAATTGATTCTAAAGGGTGGGTCTCGACCGATAGATGAATGTTGTCTCCATCGACCGATTGTCTGGAATGGGTGTCGATCGATGCTTCATCATCTGACTCCTCCTTGTGCTCTTGACATTAACAGGTTCATAAAAATTATTCAAATCTATTAAGGATAAATACAACTTGTTTGTCTTCATGTCGCAGATAGCTACCAATGTGGCCATGAATGCTCTTCTAAAGAGTAAGGAAGAGTTCCAGTCAATCTTAATATCCATCACATGGAAGTCCACTAGGACTAAGGCGTTGCAAATCTGCATTGGGACGTCTATGGTTATCTCTCATGAATTCACCTTGGAGCAGTCCACAAAGGTGAATTAATCACTGGAAGGCTCCACTTTCAAGTTCAGCTTTTCTGCCATAACTCTAGGCATGATGTTGACTGTTGATCCAATATCGCAAAGGGAATTAGAATATTCGTGACCTTTGACAAAACATGGAATCATGAACTTCCCATGGTCACTTTTCTTCTCGAGAGTGATCTTCTGCTTCAGCTTCTCTCTGAGGCCATTGAAAATGTTCTCTATGTCCTCATCTATCTCTTTGGATTCCTTGAAAAACATCCATAATCTATGAGTATAGTACGTTTCATCAAATGGAGTATGTAAAGGAATTTTGAAAACTCTTTTGGCAATGCGCATATGTTTAGGAATCTTCTGCTTCCTTCTGGAGTGTCTTGATGTTGTCATTGGCTCAGGTATATCAGTATTATGTTATGGATTCTCCCTACTCGGATGTTTGACAAACAATTTTGCATCCAGACTTGGTAGACGAACTGGTTCTTCTGTGGAAGACCATCGATCGATGTTGACGTCTCGACATCGATTGATGTTCGAAGACTCGAACGAATCTAAAGAATCTGAGGGTTTCGTCGATCGATGCTCATTTATGGGTGTCAATCGACACCAATGAGAACTACCAAAAGACATAGCACTTTCTACTCGGAAATCTCCCTCTTGGAGCTGTTCTTTCTTCACCTCTTGCCATAAATCATCACCTATAAATGCACTGACGTGGGCCTCTGATGATGTGAACTCTGGTTGTAGCTGGTCATGTTGCCACCATAGGATTTTATGTTGTAGCTCTGATTTTCTTGTCTTTGGAAACCGTTTCCTCCAGTAAAATTCACATCTTCTTCTTCTTCTTCTTCTTCTTCTTCTTCTTCTTCTTCTTCTTCTTCTTCTTCTTCTTCTTCTTCTTCTATGGCTTTCACTTATTGTTTCCTTAGAAACTTCTGAACACTGTCCAGCTTTGCTTTGACTTCATCTATCTGCTCTTTTCTCAAAGATAGAGCTGATTTATTGATCTTATAATCAGTGTTCTTGTGCTATTGCTAGACGCCAAGTTCTCAATAAGCCTTGTTGTTTCTTTTGGACTTTTAGTGCTGAAATTCCCTTCACAAGTCGTGTCTAAATCTATCTGGTACTGCAGATCAATACCTCTGAAGAAGATGCTAAGTAGCTGCGCCTCAACGTGGTGTGGGCAGTCTCTCGGGTAGAACTTGAATCTGAACCAAGAGCTTCTGAATGATTCTAATGGTTCATGTGTGAATGTACAAATTCTGCTTTCAAGTCCTCTGCTTGCGCATCATCGAATAAATTGCGCAAGAACACATTCTTGATGTATGTCCAGGATGTCAGAGCTCCTGGTGGTAGTTGCTTAAGCCAATATGAAGCTTCGTCAGCAAGTGAGTACTTGAAGAGCTTACAAAACAGATAGTCCTCAGAGACTCCATTGGCTTTAATAGAAGATACAAGATCTTCAAAACCGCTCCTAATGATCCATCGGATGCTCATGTCACGATCCATGGTAGGGCATCTGCGCAACAAGTGCGAAGAAGGATGGTGTGATCTCAAATTCGTTCCTCTGGAAAGCTTGAGGGCGAATAGCGTATCTATTAGCATAAAACTGGTCTAGACGCTTGTAGTTTGCCAGTGTCCGTTGAGCAGCTTGGCCATTATCTTCAGGTCGAGCTACTACAGCGTTTGCTTCTACTTCTGGTTCAGAGATTACAGTCCCCTGATTGTCAATTCTCAGATATGTTGCATTACGCAGATGACCTTCAAGGTCATACATGTCTCCTCTCTTATTTTGGACCAAGACTAGAGTCTCAACTATCTAAGCACGTGAACTACCGCCGATCGATGCCGTCGATCGATGTTGGTGAAGAAGCGTTGATCAATGGCTGAATGATGTTGTCGATCAATGCTTATTGTATCTTTTTGCTGATCGAGCGTTCGATTACAACTAGGTCTGAGAAGAGCAATTCTTGGTTCTTGTTTCTTCTCGTTTTGTTGGCTATGCACCTGAAAGACAAGAAAAAGAAATTATCAGTAAATTGCAATAAAGAAAAAGCTTAGACTAAATCTAAAATAAATAAATCTAATGGCAATCCTTGTTCCCCGGTAACGACACCAAATCTGACAACGTGCGGGTTAAGGTTTATGTTCTTAAATATGCAATCTATCAACTTAACCCTACGAATTACTCTTGCCAAGAGAGGTCAAATTGCAGTACTTAGGGATCGAATCCACAAAGAGCAAGACAACATAATAGATTTATTATAATTCTGAGGGTTAAGCTAGGTAAACTATAAATAGAAGTTTTAATTGTAAGTCTATCATGAATAGGAAAATATCTAAAATAATAAGTGTATGAAAATATGAAAAAGTGATAGATCTAGGGTTTCTGAAAAGTGAATTATAATGGATAGGATGCAGGAAATTATTAATATGTGAAAACAATAAATATTAACTAGTCGAACTTCCTCTTGTCCCAAATCTTGTATGCAGACAAAGAAGCATATCGTTGATCGATGGCTAAGGTCTAGTGTCAATCGACGCTAATCAGATAGGAAGTTCGTCCACTATGTTAATTAGCCAGCGCTCTCATGTATCTAAAAACCTAGCTCAATGGAATCAATTTTAGCACATAACCTATTCTCATAGATGTCCATGTCCTAAGTTTAGGTTTCTAGTTAGCTACTATAGACCGCAAGAATTAAACATAATTCCAAAGATTGATATTACTTCATCCTAGCAATCTTATTTTGGGCTAATTCATCAGTACCATTAATAACCCTAAATCTAACAAATGAATTACTTACACATGATCAAAGAAAACATGATGAACTGAATAATATAATGCATAAAATAATAAATGGGGTTCCAATTCAAATCTCTGAAAGATTTCAGATCTTCTCCCCTAAACTACTAATGCAAGAAAACTAAAAGCTATAAATCGTTGTCTCTTATGTCTCTCTGTTTTAGAATCATATAAACTAGTTCAAAACTCGTCCAGAGGCATTCTTGTAGTTTTTCTTGATTTGGGCTTGAAGTTGGCTAATACTTTGCGAGTTGGCCGTCGATTGATGGTCATACCTGACTTCGACTCGTACTTAGATGAATATGAACAGCTATTGGATATCTCTTATGAATGCTTTGGCAAACTCCATAATCTCCATAATGCTCCAGAACGTGCATGGACCTTAAAATACTCTAAACAGACTCCCAACTTATATAATAGACTATAAATAAGCCTGATATCTTAGCCTAAATGTGGTAAATAGGTCCTATCACATGACCAAGCTGTTCTTATTGCAAAGGTTGAGGAAGAGCGTTCCCGGTTGGCAAAGGATGAGGAAGAGCACCCGAGTTGTAGCTGCTCAGCAGTCTAAGATCAACCAACTCAGCCTTGTTGAGAAGTTCTTGCAAGAAATCGACCCTAGATTACTTATCTCTATTGCTAGTGAAACCATAAATTTTGATCCCCCTCAACAATAGGTTTCCATGACTTTTTGTTTGTTAGCTTTTGAATTTTATTTTGGATATTTGTTCTTATAACTTTATGTCATGGGGTTGTTTTTTCAGTACAATTTGAACTTTGCATCTTTATATCAAACTCTTTTTGATGATGTTTGAATTTGTTTTCTAGATGCGACAACACTAACAACAACTATTATTTATAAATCCCCGGCTAATTTAAATAAAGAAATACAAAATGCTAAATCGATTTTCATATTAGTAGTAAATCAATCGTACATTTAGTCGTAAAACAGTCAGTACATCATCAGTCGCAAAATAAGGTCCACATCATTATGATGATATATTCAGTCGTTAAAACAGTTACTACATTAGTCGCTAATCAGTCGTAATGAAGTAACAACATTTTGCGACTGAAGATACCTAAGAATTTTTTAGTCGTTTAAGTAGTAGTCATTTCCATGGTTGTTATTTAGTCATACATACACTCTTAATCAGTCGTAAATAAAATAGTTAAATTAGTCAAAAATCAGTCGTAAAGCAGTAGAAACATCTTATGGCTGATATAGTGACTGAATTTTAGTTGCTAACTAGTCATGCATTCGATCTTAACACAGTCAAAAAAATCATGACTAGATAGTGATTGTTTAGAGACTGATTCATTTACCAACGAGAACTATTACGACCACTGAAACCAGTCGTTAAACAGTCGTATAATCAACGTTAGCAATTGTTTACCTAATGATATTGCAGTCGCAAAATCTATGTTTTTTGTAGTGATTCTTTTATTTTGTCATCAACATAAAAAATCCTAAAACTTTGTAAATCACACTGGTAACTCCGCATCCATGTGAATGAAAAAAAGACGATTGATTCATGTCATTGCGTGCAAGACTGTTCGCCTTTGTATTATGAACATTGAGTGATTGAAATTTCTTTTGAGAATTTTTATATCTTCCAAGTAACTTGCAAAATCAGGTCATTTTTCTTGTTTTGAAACCATCTTCACCAACTGAGGACAATCTATTTCAAATGTGACATTAAACTATCGTAAATTCTTCATACATTTCATTACCCATATAAGTGCTTCTATTTCCAAATGAAGGTGTAAGAGACTAGCTCTTGTATTTCTTGCCCCCATCAGTCCATCAAAACCTTCAAGTGTACTATATCATCCTTGTCCTGAAAAAAATATCATGTTCTTTCCATGACTCATCTGTAATGTACCATCTTCCCGAAATAGTAGGTAAACATGTCATTTTTGATTCCCTAAATTGTGTGACTCTTTGTGTGAGAGATGCTTGAGCCTCAATCCACTAAGGATTTAGTTTATGTCAACTTAAGACTGTCTCTAGGGTTAATATCTATTTCTCTGAACACCTTGTTGTTTCGTTACTTCCAAATGTACTAAAAAATCTATGCAAATTGATGATTTTCCATTTTGGGAAAAATCCTCCAATACAGATGACCCATATTTGCAAAAAGCGATTGAGAAGGGAAAATGTCTAGGTTTGACGGAGTTTGGGAGAAGGCTCAAACTTGGACCACCGGAGGACATTCAAAATACACATGGTTAATTGATTCCTCAGTTGCTCCACATCTTGCACACTATGTGTCACATTGAATCCCTCTCGCTCGTAAATTTTTCTTTATCGCTATACATCCCGATTCGATTTGCCATAAAAAGTGTTTCATTTTTGGTGGGCATCGTATTTTTCAAGAATAAGCCTTTAGTGGATTGACCGTGGGTCCATACTCTAGCAGTTGTTGTTCTCGATCGGGATATCCCGTTCCACTTGATAATCAGATTTCATCATGTATTTCCCATTCTTGATAAAGTGCCATTCATCTCGATCCACCCTATAATTCCTGCTCAATGGTATACTTTCGATAATCTTCGCATCCTGTGGATCCAACAATGACTGAATTATCTGTGTATTCCATGTTCGTGATGTTGAAAAGATGAGAGAGTACACTATAAGATAAGGATAATTCATATGTTGGTTACTTTGGCTTGTCTCGGGCGAGTGGTTGGGAGCTAAGGATCATTCCATACTGAAATGGATGATCATGATCCCACCCTTTTGATTAGTCTTTTGCTAGCCAGAGATCTAACGGATACAATTATATGCTAGCCATAAGACAGTTAGTATGATCTAACCAGTTCCACGGGTGATGCATTCATGAAATACCTTCCTTTGAAAACTCGAGAGAACAATGTTTGCGGTTTCTCAACAAAAGCCAAAAAAATTTCCCAGCATCGCCGTTTTCAAATATGTAGGGTCTTTAAATCCTAAACCTCCATCCTCTTTCTGGTGACATACCTTATCCCATGATTTCCAATGCATTATTTTTGTATTTTCCCTTGAACTCCACCAAAATCATGCCACCGCGCTCGTTAGTTTATTCATGATAGCTTTTGGAATTCTAAAACAAGACATAACATGATTTGGTAACGCTATAACCACCGATTTTATAATCACCTCCCCCCCCCCCCTCTTAGTAAAGAGCTTAAAAGTCCACCCATTTACCCGATTATTTAACTGGTCCTTGACGAAACTAGAAACTTGAGTCTTTGATCCACCCAAGCTATCTGGTATTCCTGATATAACCTATTTATTACCAGTTTTAAGCTATGTTATAGGGTTTATTATTTGTGTCTAGGCTATGTTTTAAGGTCTTTACAGGTCCAGGTACGTTTTGGAAATATATAAAGATACTTAGAGTTTTTGGAACATTTAGAAGAGAAGAATGTGTAGCTGATCATTGAGAGAGTCGAAGTACAAGATAGTCGTCGATCAACGACACAACCTTTTCATCGACCGATGGTAGAAGACCAAGATCTATCGATGTTTCAAACTTGCCATCGACCGATAACCAATTCATAGATAGCCGATCTCAAGCCCAAATTAGAGAAAAATGACGAAAATACCCTAGACGAGTTTTGACATAGATTTTAGGGTTTTATATTTATGTATTACACATAGAAGTGTGTGGAGAGTTAGAGAGAGTTGAGAGAAGAGAGCTTAGTTTTCTATTATAGTTTTAAGGTTTCTAGGGAAGAAGATTCATAACTCCTTAGGGAGATTTGTATTTGAATCCCAGTAGTTTATTTATGCATTATATTCAGGCTATTGTTCTTACTTTAATTATGTCTGAGTAATTATCAACTAGATTTAGGGTTGAATGATGGCAATCATGAATTAGCCCAACAGTAGGATTGCTAGGTTAAATTAATATCTATCAATTGAGTTGTTCTTAATGCTTGCATTCTAGAGTAGCTAACTAGGATCTCGAAAGTAGGACATGGACGACTACGAGAGTAGGTTTTGTGTCAGAATAAACTCCATTGAACTACGTTGTTAAACATATGCGAGAGCTAGTCTAATTAACTTGGTGAGCATATCAAATCTCGTTCACATTTCCTTCTGATTTCACCGTCGATCGACATCAGGCCTTAGCTGTCGATCGATGGTTTTTCCTTTTGCTCGCATACGAGAGTTGAAGTTAAAAGCGTCAGAATGGTTAATATTTGAGTTCTAAAATATTTACATTTCCGTGCATCTTATTCCCTATAATCCATAAAGCATGAAACTCTAGGTCTAGCATATTTACATTTTCGTTTAGTTAGTTTAATAACATATTTCTACATTTGCATTATTATCATATTTTCATATTTCATTTATACTTCCTGATAATGAATATTTTCTTAAACTGATTAATTGCTAGAAATATATATATTGTGTGTCATTACTCTCTGTGGATTCAAATCCTAAGTACTACACATGATCTCTCTTGGCAAGAGTTTTATTGGTGTGTTAAGATTATCGTTAATTTGATAGTTAATTGTTTAAGATATTCATACTCTACTAGAACAATAAACACATCATGTCAATTCCCAAATATGATTCTATCCCACCTATATTTTGGATCTCTAATATGTCCCGAATTCTCTGTTGTATAGATTCTTCAATCTTGTGTCCAAATTGGATCGAAGATTTTTGGAAGTTTATTAGATGACCAGACACTACATCATATTCTTTGTGATTCAATAAAACAATAGAAATGAAAAGGAATTATCCATAAGTTTTAATATATATATATATATATATATATATATATATAATATTTTCACAAAATCATATAAGATGTTTTCTTAAAATCAATAACATATTTAAAATATAAAAATAAAAATCAAAATAAATGCAACAAAATTTCATCAGTTTTTAACCTAATGGGATCAAATAGCTGCTTCATTTCAAACAAATATATAAGATTTAATATACTTAAACGATGAGTAAGTGAATCGGTCATAATTTTTATACTTAAAATCCAACGCTTAATTAAGTAATCAAGATATTAATATTTTATTTATGCATGTAAATTCAAAAGATTTAGAATGAAAATAATATATTAACAAATTATTATGATTTATTTTGGTTATAAATATTTATACACATGCATAAACTCTCATAATATTATTATCTTTATGTTCATTTACGCTATTCCAAATTGACATATTTTCTTATTTACTTTTTAAAATAAAATATATCAGTTACTCATAATTTTACGAAAATATACTATACATCTAATGCACTAAACCAAACAAATTGTGACTAAAAATTAGTCATATTCTAACCTATTTAAATTTATAAATAAATGCAATATAATACTCAAAAATAATTAAATCAATCAAATTACTTGTAAACAAAATCAAATATTTGTCTAAAAAGAATCTTCAATTTATTTTTGCATGCACATAAATTATAAAATGATTTTTTAATTTATAAAACAAAAATATTAATTAATTATTTTAAATTATATAGTTTTTAAATAGTATCCGTTAATAAACATGGAAGAATCACTTACTTGTAAAGTATATTCCAAAATACTTATAAATGGTAGCCTTGATTTATGCACAACTAAATATATTATATTATTTTGCATGTAGTCGTCAAATTTTTTGTTGGTTAAAATCATTTCACCTCTAATAGTTTAATGTTGATAAATCTAATTTATCTTATTATGTCACCTTGTATGCAATATATCTTTTTCGACGGCAAAGATACTGGTAGTCTCAGATGTAACGGTTTAGGTGATGATACGACAATATATAGTTCATTCATCCTATTCTTATATTTACACAATCAGTTACAAATCTTTCTGAAATACTTATTTTAAGTTCGACGAGATATTTTCTTATGATAACTATTATATAACATTAAATATCTTTCAAATTATGACTTTATTTTTATATATTTTCAAAATAAAAATTTTAAATTTAGTTCTATGCTTAACAAAACTTAAACATTTATTTATCCATAAAATTAAAGTCCAAACCTATTTACCCATGAAAATTCTTTATGTCAGTTTACTGTACCAAAAAAAAATACTTTATAAACCTGCTTCAAACCAATAAAAACTCTGATTGAGATCCGGATATATCTATTAAACCACCATACTGGAGATCTGGGAGATTTACCTCAAGTCAGAGCTTTGGGAAATTTGCCTCAGTTGGTTAGTCTAAACGATTGGACTGCTTATTCCTTAGGTTGCATGAAATTGGAAACGAATACGTGAAAACGAAACGTTTCGAAACGTGAAAACATGATGTTAAAAGAAATAAAAATGAAAACGTTTTAGAAATGCATAAATATATATATATATAATTAATATGTAAGCTTAATTTTTTTGTTTGATTTATTTAAGAGAGAAAATTAAATAATATAAATGTTATTTTTATTGGTACATTTTATAAAAATTCTAATTAATAATTAGAAAACTGATACATGTTATCATTCGATAAAAATATGAATCCGATTTCATTCTAGATCAAATCATTATACCAAAATGATAACAAATATCAAAAAAATAATATTAAACTATTAGTTAATAAACATGTAATCACTAACATTAAATGACAAATAGTTATTCTTTCGCACTTTCAATCAGAATCGCGAGTTTTCAAATCTGAAGCGTAAGTTTCCATCATGTTTCCATAATAAAAAAATTTAAAAAAAAAACACGTTTCCGAAGAGTTTCTTCAAATTTCTAAAAGATTCCAGTTCAGAAACGTTTTTAAAACAGGAAATGACCTTGACTGGAGTTTCCATGCAACATAGATTCCTCCAATTTCTTCTTTGTTGTGGTCTTATCTCAAACGTTTTGTACATTTTGTTTTTTCTTTTTCTCCAAAAAACTGTATTTTTCTTGCTCTGTCTAGCTGGTCTTTCTATTAATAGATATATTTACAAGTGTTTCTCAATTTGGGGACGTCACTTCTTCATATATGTTTTGAAATACTGGTGGTAATAGTCAATTCTGATTAAATTGCATTCACCTTTTAGATACGATTTTGTATCTATTAAAATCATTTTTGGTTCATCATTATTCTTTGGTTATTAGATGAACTAAAGTAAGGATGCTCATGGAACTCAAACTTCTTCCCACTGATGAACATTAACGTTTTGTCTAAACAACAAAGAGTAACTTTTCCTTGTGTTTCAGTACTTTGATTAAGACGGAAGTGGCAACATCACCGTTGATGAGCTACAAGAATCATGTGTCTTTACGGTTCGGGTAATAATTTGTTAAGTGTTAAGCTCACAACTGGTTTTCTGGTTTATTTTATGGTTTGTTCACGTAATTATACTGAATACTGTATAAACCAACATTTATGAGAAATTAGGTTTGAAACTTTTATTTTGGAAATATATAGAATAAGATCATAGTTTAAGAGATATTTAATGCTATATAATACTTCTCGCGAAGAAATAACTCGTCGATTTTTCTAAGTTAAACAATTCTTCTAAATTAAACAATTCCATTTATAAAGAACGCATTACTACTAGAAATACAATATCTCTATTGTTCTATACATATCATAAGTATATGGCCACAAAGTAATTATAAAGAGACTAAAGAAACTTCCGTATGGTCTACTATGTAAGAACTGGTAATAGTTAAAGTCTACTATATAAATATGAATGGTATTTGGTAATTGCAATATTCAAATGCAGCTATGGATTTTTATAAACTCTGTTAAGTAAACAAAAATTAATCTTGAAAACAAAAAACATATTTTGAGTACAGAAACAAAACACCATTTCAGTAATTAACCTATAATTCAAGATAGGGATATATATATATACAGAAACAAAACACCATTTAAGTAATTAACCTATAATTCAAGATAGGGATATATAATTCAATATTTGGGTCGAGAATTTCAAAAAATTTGATATTTTAATATAGAAATATATAGCTCATTCAAATATTTATACAGTTCAGGTCGAATTTAGATATTTGTAATTTGGATGTGGATAATTTTCATAAGATTCGTTTATTTAAAATTACTTAAAAACAAAATCATGATAAATAAAAGTCATGAATCAAAATAAAAGAAATCTGAATCACATAATAATGTATATGTTGTAAGATAAAAAGCTATAGTATTAAACAAACAATAAAAAAATATGTTGTTAATCAAAAAGTAAAGCATCATGTTTTTAAAGATATTTTTCCAAGTATATTAGATCGAGTTCAGATAAAAAAAAGAGGAAAATTTAGAGAAATACATTTACATAATATCTTAATTTGAAAACTACACCATTATTTTTTCTTAAAATACACTTTTATATATGTGAATTTACTAAATTTGTTGTGAATCTCGTGTCTACTAGAGGTTGATCTCGAACTAGAACTAGGTTAGAGAGAGAGAGAAGTAGGCGGCTAGGGTTTATATTGTGTGTAAGACTTGTTCTTATTGCTTTTCTTGTGTATCAAATAAGTACAAAAGGGATACATATATATATGAGTAGATGGCCGACTTGCCCACATCACATAGTCGATGTGGGACAAGTTAACAAGGCCTAAATGTCGGCTGGACTAAGTGGTAAATGGGCTGGCCCATCCGTGATGCATATGGGCCGATTGGCCTATGTGTAGACCAAGTAGATAAGCCCACTTATGTGTATTCCCAAACCGTATGGTTCATAACACTCCCCCTGAATGCCATAACCATCTAGAGTTCGCAATGCATTTGGTATACTGCCTCATTAAAACCTCTCTATGGTAAACCCAAAACCCAATGTGGTAAAAAGGAAGCCATAGACAGGAAAAAGAGTACAGCCGCATTACTCCCCCTGAAGTGAACATCACTGAAGGTTCTTCATTCTTCTCATTTCTATCTCTCCATGATGAGTCACGGATTGTATCATCCCTTTGGTTGGACTATGCATCGCCTTTAGGGATAATGGTCGAAACCTTCTTCCATTGGTGAATCACTATCGACCATCTATGCTGGATCATCATCGACCGTATCACTCTTCTTCATTGACCGGGTTAATCATGTGTGATCAATACTTCTGAATGGTTTGATGAAGTTACTTGCAGCCTTGGCTTGTTTCAATGAGGTTGCAGTACCTCCATGAGTGAACTCATAACCTGTTTATGATCAAACAAAATATGCATCTGCAAAACCAATTTTCCCTTCTTTGGGTTGGTTAGTATAGTTAGTGTAAACAAACTTTAAACCTTTCGTTTCTTGTAAATAAATAACGAAGTATAAGTTTACCACTACCATTACCTTTCTTCATCATCAACTATATTGCATAGATGTATGCATGCTGATGGACTATGGTTATGATCAATATATCCATTTGATATATATCTGGTCATCCATTTTATCAATGGTTAGCTTATATGGTATCTTTGGCTCATGATCAGGCCACTCGTGGTTGGGTCTTGTGTTTCATGACCTCTTTCTTAACCACGACCATATTGATTCATTTCTTGATCATTATGTGTTTTACATGGTTATATGGTCGATTGTAATCGACCTTTATGGTCTAACCATTTTATCGACCAAGCTTTGACCATAACCTTATTAGGTCAGATGAGTCTTTGCCCGTATGCACATAAATAGTCGTATGATCAACCATTTTAGTTTTCTGATCTTAATAATTTGATCATATGGTTGTTCATGAGGTTTCCCTGGCCGTAATTAGGTTGGCTCGTAGGGTCCTTGGATAAACCTTCATTTCGGCCATATGGTCGACCGTTGGGTCGGCATGATGTTTCTGTTTCTCGACTGCGGCCATTATGGCCATCATGGTCGGAATAATGTGCTTCCACTCAGCCTTCGACCTTACTGGTCATTTATACGAACGTTTAGTTCGACTTAGGTCCCTTGACCATGGATGTATAACTTAATCCATCGATCATAGTTGTATGTTCAACAATTCTTATATCGATGATCTCAACCGCAGCCGTTATAGACTGCTATGGTCGATATGGTTGGAATCAACATTCTTTATGACCATTTCATATTTCTTTAAATATGTTCTTAGTTTAGGAACAACCATAAACCATATAGAACAGGATCTGAAGATCCAAATATTATGACCATAACTTGTCTAAGAATCAAATCGATAACTTGTATCATTTTGGAATTAATCAACTTTCTTTCAAGTTGGTTTGTGAACACAAGGAATTTCATTCATGTAATGAATATATGAACTGATTATGATGGTTCTTATAGAACTCATTCACTGATTATCATTTGATTGATAATATCATATGCTGCTGCAGTTGTATCAGTTCTTAGATGGCTAAGGAACAAAGTCGTTTCTTTGAGAATTTCTTTTCTCATCTTATGGTACCTTTAGTACCTTTATCCAGTGATCAGTATATTGCTTACTACATCATCATTTCTTTCCAGACATTTTCATTTCGGATTGTAGTAGCATCCACCACAGATCTTATGTCTGTTATAATATGTTCCTTGGTCTCTGTGAGTAACCTCGTGTAATCAGCTATGTTTAAATGCTGTAAATAGGAACATGCACGTCTTAGGCCACGTGACCATGTCCTTTTATCTCACGGTTTCCTTTTCCTCACACGACCCCATTTACTGGTTTGATGGCGTTTTATGGCCAATACGTCCATCACTTTTCAATAGGTTCTTTAAACCTATAAACCCCACGTTTCTTATGAGTATGAGTACTCTCATGTGGGTTGGTGATCCTCGTTTTATGTTCAAGTGCTACTTTGTATGCGCATTTTTATATCATTGGTATCGATACCCTTTTCTGCGTTCCATTGTGTTCCAGACATGACATAGTAGATTGCAATCTTATGACCTTTAATACTTTGGTGTTTGGTGTCCCAAATCACCTTAAGTACCATGGATTTTGGCGTCCCAAATTCCATTGTATGGTAGCTTATATTGTGGTCGACCATTTTCTATGTCTGGGAATGATTTCCTTTTTTGACCTCGGGAATTTCTATGCACCATTTCATTTCCTTTCGAGGTTCCTTTATATTATGGAACATATTGGTCTATCTTGTATAGACTCTGTAGCAACTTGATTGTGTCTCTTCTAGGACAACAATTCATTTGGTGCAAGCTGGTATTATTTTAGGGTCAATGTGTCTGGCATCTAGTGTTACTAGCTTTGATATCATTTGGACGTCTTATCTTTGCTTGTCCGAGGATCTTGCCAAGACAATGATGGTTGATACCATTCTCTTTATGGTTGATACCATTCTCTTTACCAGCTTATAACTTTCTCCATTTAATGTTGGATGGTCGGATTACTTATGCAATCCGTTAACCTGGCCACTTAGTCTGATCACCCATATTTGGCTCAAAGTCCTTTAAAATTCGTGGGAGAAAGTCATACTCCCATCCAACATATATTCTCATCCTCAATCCTCTGTTTAGGTTCCATCTTAAGTGACACATATGTCTGTGGTGGAATGTTCAGATTTTCTTAAGATGGTATATGTCTAGTTTATGACCCTTGATCTGAGATGAGAATATCTATGCTCACTTATATGGCCTGATGCATATCATCTTTGCACATGTATATTCATGATGTCCTTAAACATTAGACTAGACATGGATGATGTACCACCGAGAGAGTTTGAGAACTCTAAGCCGTTTATAGCATGGTAGTATACCATGGTACACGAATTTGTAGTATGTTTATGGACTACAAGATTTGTTCTCACTCCCCCTCATGAACATAGTTATAATTTCGTGATGCTTAGGACAATAAAGCCTAATGAGTTTCCCTTGTGTACATGTTACACAACATGAGATTTTATGGGATAACTCTTTGTGCCTTTTCTTTCTTTGCATCAAGTTTGGACTCGGATGGCTAATCCGGTCATGCCATTAAGTGTAATTTCGTGTGGTATACCAATCTGGTTACCATGGCTCTTTGGCTCGTATCATACTGATCCTTAGCATAGTTTAGATCAGGGTATATAGGTATAGTCATTGACCACTTTCTTATAAGGCTTATAATCTGAAAAGAACTGATGTTTCCTTTATAATCTGAAAGGAACTGATGTTTTTTTTGCCCATTGGTTTAATGTGGAAACCATTTATATTAAAGTATATAACTCAATGGGTCTTTCATTTGGGTGAATGCCTTTTGTTATTTTGTGGTCTTATAATATTGACTATCCTTATGTTATTTAATCAATCACTTTATAAAATAATAAAAACTTAGAAATATAAAAGCCTAAACACCAAAACATCATTTTATTCTACTTGGTTTATCATTTCAGTATATCTGAAGTTTCATGATCCGTAGGATCGTCTTTGCTATGATCAATTTCTTGATCCGTGGGATCTTCATTGTCGTGATCAAAGTCACCCTCATCATCCTGATACATCATATGAGCTTCTGGATTCTTGCCTTTTAGACTCTCTTGATAAAGGTCGACCAGATGCTTAGGAGTTCGGCAATTCTTTGCCCAACGATTTATCATTCCGCATCTATGGCAAGGTGAAGTCTCAGGATTTTGTAACTTTGAAGATGTCCCATTACCTTTGCCTTTACCACGTCCATGATTGGACTGGTTTGGACGGTCATAAGGGGTAACTCGCCCTTTGTTATGGATACCACGTCCACGTCCTTGCACTTGACTTCCACGGTCGCGTCCTCGCCCATATGAAGAACTGCGAACCTTTTGGTCATAATGGACATGGTTGGTTTTTGTACCATCCTTAGGCTGGGCATGTTCGGCAATTCTTCAAGAGCAGTTCGTTGTTCTGTTCTGCAAGTAATAAACAGTGAATGAGTTCACTGTAGGTTTTAAAACCTTTTGTCTATATTGTTGCTGAAGCAACATATTGCTTGAAGACATTGTCTGGAATGTCTTTTCTAACAACTGCTTATCATTTACAGTCTCGCCACATAGCCTTGAAGCTATTCTAAATAAGGCTGAGTTGTATTCATTCAAAGACTTAAAGTCTTGAATCCTGAGATGTATTCACTCATAGGTGGTTGCTGGAAGAACAAAGTCTTCTGATGATCATATCTCATCTTAAATTCTTTCCATAGCTCATATGGATCGTTCACTATGAGGTATTGAGCTTTCAAGCTTTCCTCTATGTGATGTCGGATGTGCATAAGGGCTTTTGAGTTCTAGGCCATTGGCTCAAAGAGATATCTCAATGTCTAATGCCCATTGCAAGTAATTGTCACCTTTGACACTGAGGGGTGCAAAGTCCAAGTTTGTGATGTTTGGCATATGATAATAAGATTCAGATTGCTTAGGTCTTATTATACCACATCTCTTGTCCATTTAAAAATCGTAATGAAAATCAGTTTTTAAAACCGATTGGACAAGTACACAGTCTGGCTGTACGTCGTAGTATGCTTCATCGACCTATGTGGTTTGTGGTTTATCCGTACGTACTGGTACGGGTCATCGACCATCCGCGATCTGGACGTACTGGGTACGCATCATTGATCGTTGCGGATCAAGGTCTAGCCGTACCTGAGGGTAGGCATCATCGACCTATATGGACCTTGGTTTATCCGCATGGTGCGGGTGATCGACCGTCTGTGGTTGTGGTATGACCGCGGTTTGTGGTTTGTACGGATCATCGCGGGCTGTACCGAATGGTACGTGACTGGCCGTGCCGTCTATTATCCGCGTTCGTGATCCGTTCGTACCACATGGTATGTACCATCCGCGGTTCATGGGTTTATCGCGGGTCGTGGTACGTGGGTCACCACGGGTTTGTACAGTATGGTACTTGACTGGCCGCACCGTCTTTCATCCGCGTTCGTGAACCGTTCGTACTGCATGGTACGTACCACCGACCATTCACGGTTCGTGGTCTAGCATCATCGACCAGTGGGTCTAGCATCATCGACCAATAGGTCTAGCATCATCGACCAATGCATATAATTTTATGCAAAAACAAACTTTCTTTATTTAATCTAGGGTTTTAAAATTAAGATCTTATACTTTTAGAAATTTTGGAAAGTTTCCTTTTTTAGATGAGTTTCCTTTTTAGGGAAGTTTCCTTTTCAGGTAAGTTTCCTTTTTAGGAAAGTTTGGGTTTTAGGTAAGTTTGGGTATTTTAGGTAAGTTTTCATTTTAGGTAAGTTCGGGTGAGTTTAGGAAAGTTTCTAATTTAGGAAAGTTTCCTTTTTAGGGAAGTTTCCATTTTGGGTAAGTTTTCATTTTAGGTAAGTTCGGATAAGTTTAGGTAAGTTTCTAATTTACGAAAATTTCCTTTTCTAATTAGATTTTCCTTTTATAATTAGGTTTTCCTTTTAGGTTAGGTTTCCTAAATCGGATTGATTTAGGTTTTCCTTTTTAGATTAGGGTTTTCCTTTTAGGTTAGGTTTTCCTAAATCGGATTGATTTAGGTTTTCCTTTTTAGATTAGGGTTTTGGTATTTTCGATTTTCTAGCAGCCTAGCAATGAATCTAGTAACGTAATGGTTCTTATCAATGGCGAAAATCAAAAACCAAACCGCAGCAACCTTAACAACAATTCTAAACAAAAAAGATGAACCTCAAGATGGGTTTGATGACATACCTTAATCCTTGTCAATTTTTCTCCTTGATTTCCTCTTGGGAACCTTAAACAATCAACCAAAGACAAGATACAAAGTGAATTAGTTCTTAGATCTAAGAAACAATCGACCAAAACTAAGACAGAGAGAGGTTCGCCGATTTAGGGTTCCAGGTTGGTGTTGAGGTATGTCGGCTTGTAGAGCTTCGATCTAGGACTCGAGATGGTTGGGCTTAGAGCAGGATTGTGCTGATAACGTGTTGTGAATCTCGTGTCTACTAGAGGTTGATCTCGAACTAGAACTAGGTTAGAGAGAGAGAGAAGTAGGTGGCTAGGGTTTATATTGTGTGTAAGACTTGTTCTTATTGTTTTTTCTTGTGTATTAAATAAGTACAAAAGGGATACATATATATATGAGTAGATGGCCGACTTGCCCACATCACATAGTCGATGTGGGACAAGTTAACAAGGCCTAAATGTCGGCTGGACTAAGTGGTAAATGGACTGGCCCATCCGTGATGCATATGGGCCGATTGGCCTATGTGTAGACCAAGTAGATAAGCCCACTTATGTGCATTCCCAAACCGTCTCGTTCATAACAAAATTATCCAATCTGAATATTAAATATTATAATGTTATTTTATCATCATAATTTATTTAGTAGTTAGATTAACAGTTTCAATAAAAATAAATTGGTTTGCAAATTTAATATGTTGTAGAGAAGATAGTAATGTTTTGGGAATGAGTGTTTTTGGGCAACTTGTTAAAAATTATACAGTTTAGCATCATGTTATAATTTGTTTTTTCATAGATAAAATCAGATTTTCTCAAGCTATATATGTGTCTTTTTCGTCTTTTTACTTATAACTTGTGATTGAGTGACACATAATCATGTGTGGTTCACTGAAAAGTTTGGTTATTAAAACTCAGTCATTGTAGCTGCTCGTTAGCCTCATTTCTTCAAATATCTCTGAGAGGCATTTGTGAAGCATATATTACTTAATGTCTTTTCTCTGTTTGGTGCTGAAATTTCTAGGTGTGTTGTGCAAACTACTCGTTTGTATAGTTTCAAAAAAACCTTGTAAATGAGAGAGCTATAATGACAGAGCATAAGATATATAATGCATCTTTCATAATATTTTTGTTATTTTAAGTTCTAAATAGTATATATTTATCTTGAACATAAATAGTTATAATGCTATTACTACTATTATTATTATTTTTCTATATTTTATTTATTCAAATATCCAATATAAATAAAAATTTCTTTTCACAATTAATAAAATGTATTTATCAAAACAATAAAAAATAAAGTGTATCTTTCAAATTTTATGCTATTGATAAAGTATATTTCAATTTATCCCTAAAAAGTATTTTTGATCGAGTTTAGATATCGGATAAATAAGTTTAGGTTAACTCCAATGCGATATCAAAACACTAAATTTAGTCTATTTTATCTTCAGACGAACACTAAAAATGATATCATCCTACCAAATTGGTGTAGAAAAAATAGTGTTATACCAAAATTTGGTGTAACATTATTCATCACACCAAATATTTAATATAAAAACTATGCTTCATTTAATAATATAATTCAACTATTATTAATAATTAGTTCCAATTTGTAACTAAACATAAATAAAGTTTCTTATTTATATTTGTAATTTATTACTACATAGTTAAAAATTCTTTTAGTAAGTAAAAAACACTAAATAATTATTAGGAAAATTCTTTCAAATATCTTTTTTAAATTTTTATCAAAAAAATAACTTTTAAAAATAATCAAATAGTCCTTTTTCCTTTTAAAAAATAATATTTAATATTTACTTTTATTTTAAACTTCAGCTTCTAAAACTTCACATTATAACTCTAAATAAAATTTCTTATTTATATTTGTAATTTATTACTACATAGTTAAAAATTCTTTTAATAAGTAAAAAACACTAAATAATTATTAGGGAAATTCTTTCAAATACCTTTTTTAAATTTTTATCAGAAAAATAACTTTTAAAAATAATCAAATAGTCCTTTTTACTTTTAAAAATAATATTTAATATTTACTTTTATTTTAAACTTCAGCTTCTAAAACTCCATATTATAACTCTAATAAAATTTCTTATTTATATTTGTAATTTATTACTACATAGTTAAAAATTCTTTTAGTAAGTAAAAAACACTAAATAATTATTAGGGAAATTCTTTCAAATACCTTTTTTAAATTTTTATCAGAAAAATAACTTTTAAAAATAATCAAATAGTCCTTTTTACTTTTAAAAATAATATTTAATATTTACTTTTATTTTAAACTTCAGCTTCTAAAACTCAACCTTATAACTCTAAACTTTAAATATTGATTAGTTATCCCAAGGGGTATAAATGTATATTTACACAGTTTAGTAAAACTTAATTTAGTCAATTTTCTCACTGAAAACTATTTTGTGACAAAAAAAATTATAACTATCCTAAAATATATCTCTAATTCTCACTACTTTATATTGTAAAAAATAAAATATTCGAAGAAGTTTATATATTATTTTAATAAGCTTTCATATTAATAATTTTGAAATTTTGAATATATAATATCTTATACAAAATAAATACATAAAAGTATAATATTGTCAAAACGAAAAATATAAATATAAATAAAAAATTTAAGCCTAAAATAATAAAAATTGAAAAATTCTTAAATTTGAAAAATACTATATAATATATAATAATAATATTGATTTTGGTATAATATTTAGTATTATGGTTATAGATGACAAAAATATGATATATTTTTGTTATGGTTAGTATTATGGTTATAGATGACAAAAATCAAATTTGATATAATTATAACACTAAATTTGGTGTCATAGTTAGAAAGACCTTTAGACATAGTTCACGATGATATTCTTATTCAATACTATCATCTCAAGTGGCTCAAAGACGACAAGAGATATACACAATTTTCTTTGAGTAAGTATAATTAAAATACAAAAATTACGAAGGTTGTTTTTTTCAAAAAACTCGTGGTGGACACGAATAACAAGAAAAAACAAATAATTCTGAAAAGGGAGGTCCATACCCGGGAAAAAAGAAGCAGTTCAGAGTGAAATAAATACATAATTACCCCTGAAACAACGAATAAGATTTCCCGCGCAATGGGGAAGCAAGAACGAGGGTTTTAGTGACGTCAGATTGGAAAACAATCGGACGGCTATCGAAGACGCCGCTTGTCTTACTGTGGGTCCTACTTGTCTTTTAACATCACCTCTCTGTCCTCCATTAAAACTCGATATGCTCTCCATAAAACTCGAAACATTTCGTTTCTCTTCTCTCACTCTATCATCTTTTAAAAAAAAAAAAAACATGCATTCAGTTCTAGTGATTCTCACCCTCACTGTACTTACAGTGCTCTTAACATCAACGGTGCAAGTCATCGGATGGCGTCCATATCCACCCAAAACCAACGGCTCCGATGAAATCTTCGACGCTTCAAAGAAATACGAAGGCTCATCTAATCTCGTCCGCCTCCGTTACCACATGGGCCCGGTCCTCACCAACAACATCACCGTCCATCCAATCTGGTACGGCACGTGGCAAAAATCCCAGAAGAAAATCATCCGTGAGTTCATTAACTCAATCTCAGCCATTGGATCCAAACACCCCTCCGTCTCCGGTTGGTGGAAAACCGTACAGCTCTACACTGACCAAACCGGATCTAACATAACCGCTACGGTTCGTTTAGGCGAAGAGAAAAACGACCGGTTTTATTCACACGGCAAATCCTTAACCCGGTTATCGATTCAGTCCGTGATAAAATCCGCCGTCGCTTCAAGATCTCGGCCGTTGCCGGTGAATCCCAAAGGCGGTCTCTATCTCCTCCTCACTTCCGATGACGTCTACGTTCAAGATTTCTGCGGCCAGGTCTGCGGATTTCACTACTTCACGTTCCCGTCCATTGTTGGATTCACGTTGCCTTACGCTTGGGTTGGTAACTCGGCCAAGTTTTGTCCCGGAGTTTGTGCGTATCCCTTCGCCGTACCGGCCTTTATTCCGGGTATTAAACCGGTGAAATCGCCGAACGGTGACGTTGGTGTCGATGGGATGATAAGTGTGATTGCTCACGAGATTGCTGAGCTGGCGACGAATCCGTTGGTTAACGCTTGGTACGCAGGAGCTGACCCGGTGGCTCCGGTTGAGATAGCGGATCTTTGCGAGGGTATTTATGGAACTGGAGGTGGTGGTTCCTACACAGGACAGATGTTGAACGATGATCGTGGTGCCACGTATAATGTTAACGGAATCCGACGGCGCTATTTGATCCAGTGGTTATGGAACCACGTGGTTAGTTACTGTACCGGACCCAATAAGCTTGACTAGTGATTGGTTTAGTGTACTGTTTGCGTTTTTATTTTGTATGTCCGGATCTTTCGGAGTTGAGTTCGATGGATTATGGGGCTTTTGTGTGGGAGAAAATTGTCGATGTGTAATGCATAATTAAATTAGCTAAATGATAGTTTAAGTTTGTTGATTATGTGCGAAAAATGTCAATTATGTTATTGTGTTTACGTGTGTAATATATGATCGTATTGCCATCTCTTTCTTGTAAAATCGAAGGCAATCTTAGGCTTCCAATGGTTACAACGAGTATTATACTATTATCTATATGTTTTTGTCCCGCATGTTGCCGTTAATATATCTCGGCTTCTTTTGTGTAATGTTATTTTCAAAGGCTGTTCTTTTTTATTTGGAACTAATAATATATTGTAATATTAATTTTTTCACTACTGTTAGACAAAACTTTATGCTATGATTGGGTTTACTTTTTAATAATTTTGAAATTTAGCTTTTACTGATGGATGAATGTTGATTGTAATTACAATCACTGATTAAACATTAACTACTCAATAATCCACTATAAATATAGGTATGAGTACAATCACATCCTCAATATTCAACAACTTGAACAGAACATAGACTCTATCTACAAAAAGTTATCTTCCACACAAGAGAGCAACACAAAGCTTCAAAACCAGCACAAACAAAA
The DNA here is from genome assembly GCA_905132885.1 of Moricandia moricandioides. Taxonomy (NCBI): domain Eukaryota; kingdom Viridiplantae; phylum Streptophyta; class Magnoliopsida; order Brassicales; family Brassicaceae; genus Moricandia; species Moricandia moricandioides. The sequence goes on along the minus strand of CAJHQQ010003115.1, from coordinate 12,526 downwards.
CGACCACAGCTCACAAGGATTCTAGCAACCAAAGACTAATTCCACGTACAGATCCAAGATAAACAAGTCAACAACATCTCTCCTAATTTTGTCCATGTTCTTGCCTACAATCAACATATCCTCAACATACAACAACGAGTTGATAAAATCATCATCACCAAACACCTTCACAAATACACAATAGTCTGAATCAGTCTCTGCATGACCATGCTCCCGCAATAGACTTGAACTTCATGTACCACTGTTTCGGTGCGTGCTTCAATCCATAAAGGCTTTTTCAAATGGTAAACCAAATTTTCCTTTCCTTTTTTCATATAGCCTTCCGGTTGTTCCATGTAGAATCTTCCTCCAAATCACCATGAAGGAAAGTAGTCTTCACATCCATTTTCTCAACCTCTAGATCAAAATTCGATGTCAATCCAAGCACAACCCGAATGGATGACATCTTCACAACAGGAGAAAAGATTTCATCATAATCAATCCTCTTCTTCTGGTTGTATCCTTCCACAACCAATCTAGCCTTGTATTGAGGTGGAAAATTGATATCCTCATGCTTAATTTTATGCACCCATTATTAAGCAGAGTCTTCTTTCCCTTATGCAATTATGCCAATTCAAATGTATGATTCTCCTCAAAAGAATCCATCTCTCCATCCATTGCGCCAAACCACATATCCTCATTTTCATCCTCAAAACTTCATCTCACTGTGGATCGATGTAGAAGGAGTAGCATTTGTATCGATCAAACTCTCATAAACCTGAGTTGGATTTTTGGACTTGTCAATGTACTTAATTGTTTGATCTTTCATGAACACAACATCTATGTCCTCATGAGTTGATCATAAAATATGTACCCGAACTCATCATGACCATAACCGATGAACATACACTGCGTTGACTTCATCTCAAGCTTCGATATCTCATCTTTGGTAATATGAAAAATTTCCTTACAACCAAAGACCCTCAAATGACCATAAGAAACATCTTTACCAGTCAAAATTTTCTCTAGAATATCATCATCCAATGAAGCACTTGCTGACAATTCAACACATGAAGCACCATGTTCAAAGCTTCTCCTCAGAAAGTCATTGATAAGCCTGACTCGGAGATCAAACATCTCATCCTCTTGACAATCGTCATGTTCAGCCTTTCAGCCACCCATTCAACTGTGGAGTCTTAGGTGGCATGAACTGATGTCGTATTTCATTCTCTTTGCAATAAGAATCAAATGGTCCAGAATACTCTCCTCCATTTTTACTGTGGATACACTTCAGTTTCTTCCCCGTTTGTCTCTCAACCAATGCCACAAAATGCTTGAAATATCCCATCACCTGATCCTTTGTCCTCATAGGAAATACCCATAACTTTCTTGAATGATCATCAAGAAAAGTCACAAAATATGATTCACCACCAAGAGATCTTGTCTTCATTAGACCACACACATCTGAATGTATCAAATCCAGTACTTTGGGTTTCCTAGAAGGTGCAAAAGACTTAAAAGATACTCTGTGTTGTTTTTCTCTAAACAATACAAACCCTTCTGCATGTGCAAACCAGAGAATCCTGGAATCACATCATTCTTAGATAACATAGACATTCCCCTCTCACTCATATGACTGAGTCTCTTAGACCATAACTCCATGGCATTATAATTCTCCATCGCATTAACATCATCTTTGGAGACCTTAGCCTATACAATAGTAGGATGGTGACTTCTCACCTCGAGCCATGATCACAGAATCACGAGAGAGCTTCCATTTACCACCATCGTGTAAACTGTAATAACCCTCATCATCAAATCTTCTCGTCGATATCAGATCCATCCGAATACACGGGACATTCTTAACATCCTTAAGCACTAACCTAGTCATAAGACTAGTTTTCAAGCACACATCACCAATGCTAACAACCTGAGCCAAACCATCATTCCCCATCTTCACAAAACCATAATTATTATGAGTATAGGTAGAAAAAAAATCCTAATGTGATGTAGCATGAGTAGTAGCTCCACTATCAATCACTCAATTGGTTTCATGGCATGCAACATTAATGGCATCATCCTCAAGAAGAATGAGAAACTGGTCTTCGGTGCGTTCACTTGATCCACATTTTCTTCTTGATTGCCTTGCTGCTTGTTATTCAACTTCCAGCAATCCTTCTTCATATGTCCTTTCTTATGATAGAAATAACACTATATTTTCAAATTTATTAGATTTGTTACTGCTCATGTTCTTGTCCCTCTTGGTCTCTTTATACGAACTTTTTCCCCTTCACTTAGTAGCGAAGACATCCGAACGCGAAATGCTAGCACTCCACTGTCTTCTTGCTTCCTAATTAAGAACATTGTTCTTTACTGAATCCATCAAAATAGTACCTTTCGATGGAGAGTTACAGAGAGACATCCTGAAATTTCTCGAGAATTAGATAAAGTACCAATAAGCCACAGACCGTGAATCTCATCATAAAACTTGATTTCCATATCAAATAACTTATTGAGAAATCCCTAAAACACATTTAAGTGATCTATCATCAGAGTCACTTCATAATACCTCAGCTCAATCAATTTTTTAATCATGTACATTCTGTTACATCTGATCTTCCTAGCATACAACTCCTCGAGCTTCAAGCACAAAGAACGAGCATCAATCTGAGTGTAAATACAATGCAAGACATTATCACCTACCCACTGCATTATCAACCCACACACTTGGCGATGCAGAAACTTTCACTCTTCATCCATCTTCTTTTCAGCTTTCTTGTTCTCCAAGACCAAAATATGGAATTCCTTAACAAAGAGCAAATCCTCCATCTTGCCCTTTCATAGATGATAGTAAGCACCATTCAACTTATCATCCTGTCCATTTTCCATCATTCACAGAAGCAAAAATAACTCGAAGTTCTCAAACCCAAATATCTAAATACTTTGACGATAACAGAATATAATATAAGTATAAACTAAATGAGACAAGAACTTTTTACGTGGAAAATATCCTCGATGTGAGAAGGAAAAACTACGGGACCGTGGTCCACTCAACAATCCACTAAATAAATGGGCATGAGTACAACCACATCCGCCATGTTTAAAAAGCTGAACAAAACAGAGACTTTAGTTGCTATCTTCAACACAAGAACAACAACAACAACAACAACAACAACAACAACAACAACAACAACAACAACAACAACAACAAAAACAACAACAACAAGGGAGCAACACAAAGCTTCAAAACCAGCAGCAACAAAACGACCTAAGATCACAAGGATTCTGGCAACCAGAGACTAATCCCACCGCAAAAATATAAGATAAACAAGTCAACAACTCCTCTACAAAATTTTAGCTCAATCAAAGAAGATTTCACTGTTGAATTTCCATACACTCAATACATCACTACTAAAGAATTTTGACGATCAGCTTCAATAAAACCCAAACAACAGAAGATCCAACCGTTGAAATCCAAATCCCTTCGGTGAACCTCTAACCAAGGGAATGAAAAAGCTTTACAAAAAATATAAGACCGATCAAGACCCGTTTAACCCTCCAAATCTGCCTTGACAAACTCAAACAAAATTTTGTCTCATGTTCTCTCTTGTGTCTAATCTATTTTCTTGTGTTATGTCTTCTAAATCACACAAATTATGTTAAGATAATTTATAGTGTCTCAGTAACCCGAAGGCCCAATAATAATCTCATGCACAAATATCAGTGATCCAACACTAAGTTTTGTTACTTCCACCAAACCATTGGATTTCTTTTATCTAGAAGGAACGCAACATTAAAGTCAAATTTATCCCTAGTACGAATGTATTGAGAGATATTAAAAGATAGATATTTCTCAAAATATAACATATGATAAAAGTGTAAGATAAAGAACTCATAAGACAAGAGCATAAATCATGAAATATACAGAGATATTTCATAGGAGTGAAAAGGGTAGGTAGGTGGTGTCCTGGTGAAAGATCCGAACCTAACATAATTGTCCTTTTAATGTTTCTCTCTTGGACTTTTCTTTCATGGCAAATTATTTACCCTGAGTTGAGACATATTGTTCCCATTTATGTTTTATTTATCAATTAGGCAATTTTGTTTATATTTTCTTTGTTTGCTTTCACTTTAATTTAGTTTACTTTTGGTTCACTTATGCAATCTTGTTTACCTTCTTTTTTTTCACATAGGTAGTCTTGTATTAGAGGGGGTCATTTTCATTGAACATTTGGAATGGTACAAAAAAACCATTACAATTTAAAGAGTTGGAGCACCAAAGAATTTTCGGAGTATAAACTTTTATCAGTATTAATAGACAAGTTGTATGAGACAACCACTGAGTACATATAATGTACTGTAAAAGAAAAACGTAAAATTTTATATGGGAGATCTAGAAAAATATTGTTCATCATAACTTGTTTCAAAATAAAAAAGTATTCATCATCATAAGAATTATTCTGTTGTTACTCATCTCAACAATTTATCATTGCCATAGGCTCAAACTGTAGCATATATAATTTGAAAAACAATAATCATATATAGCGTTGTGAATATCAACCCAAATTCTAGTAATGATAATTTTTTAGTAATGATAATTGTCCAAGTATACATATACTTTAGTATATACAAGTGAGCATATATGGTCGATTCATGTGTTGTTTTGATTTGTGTTTAGATTCGTGGGTTGTGTACATGAAACATGAATGCAAATACGTGTGTAATGTTATTCTTACTTGACAGATATGTTGATGGTGGGTACTTACGGTTCGTTACATTTAAGGTTTTACTGTATGGCATTAATAGAGTAAACTTTTACTTTCAATTTAATTTACTCCATTTTAGCTATAACTTTACCAATTAAGCAAACTTTCATTCTTTTTTTCATTTACTCTAGTTACCGGATACTAAGAATAAAGTATTTTCAAATTTACTCTTAAGTTTATATGTGAAATATATTTTACTTTACCTTTTTTTTTCTCTTCCCTCCTTTAACCTTTTAAAATTTCCTCTCATTTTCTTCTTTTAAGTTACTCTCATTTACTCTATATTAGATTTTAACCCGCACGTCTGTGCGGATATTTTTCTATTTTATAAATATATTAAATACTATTACAAATATTATAAATATATATTTTCTATTTTAGTGTTATATGTTATGTAAATCTATAATATTATTGTTTATATTTCTTATTCAATATTATTAATATATAGTGATTTGTTTAAAACATTTTATTTTGTTATTAATTTTTATTACTTACTCAAATATTTTCAAGTTAGGTACAATAAAATAACCATATGAAATAATCAAATAGAGAACATTTTTCATAATATGTTTTTTCTTTAATTTATACATTTTGCATATAATATATTTTACATTTTATTTATTTATATTTTATAAAATAATATATATAAGATCATTTCTATTTACATGTTGTGTAAGAAAATATACTTTAATATATATCATTTTAATATTTTACGGGATTTATTTTGTTTAAATAATATAGTCTTATTTTTTTAGTAAATTTTATACATAGTAGTATCTATCATATTAGTTTAGTAAATTTTATTGATATATGATATGTTTTGGATGTTATGATATTAAAGATTTATTTTTTTTTAAAATTAAGACTTCAAAACATAAGATTCCTTTATTTTTTTACAATATATATATAAATATTTTTTTTGGTGCATTTCAAAAAGTTTTTTTTTTATTATCTATGATTTTATCTTTTGTAAAATTTTCAATATTATAATTTTGAGTTTAAATATTTTTTTTCATTTTTTTATATTTTGTCAAGAAAAATTTACAAAATTACACAAATATTTTTGAGTTTGGAACATTAGATGAATTTTAATTTTTTTTGTGACTACATCTAACCTATTATTTTATAAATAAAATATTTTTTTTTTACTATTTAAAAAAAATTACTCAGTAGATTTTTTTATTAAAATAAAAATAAATTTAAAATTAAAATTTTATTGTCATTGATATTTTAAATGAATTACTAAAATTTCATAGTTTTCTAATAATATATTTTAAATAGTATATGAACTAAAGTTTATTATATACTATTATATTTTTGTATACAAACATTTTTAAACAATATATTGTTGAGATTTGAAAAACAAATAAAAAGTTATATATATATATATATATATATATATATATATATATATATATATATATATATATATATATATATATATATATATATATATATATATATATATATAAGTTTAACCTATGTTCATACATTTATTTTGTATAAAAATATTATATAGTTTACGAAATTTAAATCACTTTAATAATGAGTGATAATCTATTTAAACAAAAAATTTACAAAACTTCAAAATTATTAAATTACCTATGTAATATAATTTTATCATATTTAATTCATGTAGCACGGCTATTTTTATATAATCCATAATATATTTATAGAATTTATAAAAACAGTATAGAATTTTTATTTTCTTGTTTTATAATAAAATCTTAGTTAATATTGATTTATAATAATATTATATTACTAATTACGAAATTTATTAATGTGTTATTTTCTAAAAAATATTTAAATTTTTAAGTACGATTTTGTTAGATTCTTTTTCAACAGATTTTGTTATAGTTAAAAAATAAAATTTAAATTTAGGGTTAGTTTATTATTAATGTAAATAATCAAATATGTCATGTTAACTAATTTTTGAAGTGGTCTTACTATACTTGTTAGTAGTACATAAAAATATAACCCTAAATTAATAGATTAGATTTTCTGAGTCACAACCTCAATTTTTCAATCTGATTTGTTATCTCTAGTAATCTAAAACTTACTTTTTAGCAAAAAAAAATATTTACTGGAAACTAGAATCAAATACCGGAGAATTCAAAAGAGAGACAAAAATAAGTAGAATCACACTTGCCAACATAACAACAAAAATTAACAAAAATGACCATAAGTTTCATCAGTCAGAGTCTCCTTTAGAACTTAATAAGATGGAAATGTTTTTTTTTCATAATCAAGAAGACTTAATCAGTCCTAGAAACATACACTAAAAGAACTGTTGAAATATAGTTATTACATTCTTCTTTTAATTTTACGTACTTCACAGCAAAACAACCTAGAAAACAAATTTTATACTAAATCAAACACAGTCTCGGAAGTTAAGATGAAAATCAAGCCATTGTACAATTATGGGTCAAGGGAAGTGATGCTGGATGTCAATTACTAAAAAAAGTTAGAGAGAAGGCTACAAGTAAAAGTCCATAAGCTTAGACGAGACTTTGAAAAAAGCTACGTAGTAATTACTACTAATAAAGAAAAGAACAAAAGAAACATTTATAAAAAATGGACATGATGAGAAGAGAATCAACATCATGATAATCAACATCAAAACAATGATAACATTAGAGCAAATCAATAGCACGGTGTTTTGGTAGTGGGAGGAATGGACTTAGCGGCGCCTCCTAAGAGGGCCCCAACACTTGACTTTACCTAACAAATTCTCGTGATCATTATTGTGTTGTGCTATATATTTTACTTATATCCATCCCTTAAAGTTGATTGCTTTTATACAAGAAGAAGACTAAAACTTATTCACATGGTTAACTATTCTTTAGGTGAAGAAGACTCAGGATTAGGCTTCAAATATTTACTAACCGCACCAGACTGCAGTTAATAATAACAAAAATCTCTACATATATTTAATATATATTTTGTTCCTATTAAAAACCATACTACATTTGTTTTGTATGTTGCCATTCAGATGGCTAAGTATTCTTTAGATGGTCCATTCATATGATAGGGCCTGTTTGTTTCACCCATCTATAATCTCCATTCAAGTGATCCATTTATATGATTCATTCAAATGATCCATCCAGATTTAAGAGTTTGTTTGTTTATCCATTCAGATGACTCATCTGGATGAATCATTTAAATGGACTTATGTTTGTTTTTTTTATTTTCATTTCCATCCAGCTGACTTTTACTAAACAAATTACTAATATACCCTTGTTTTGATAATCATATGTTTAATATTAATTTTAACTATATTAAATTTTATAATTTGGTATAAAATATATTTTTACACTGAAATTATTTTAAAATTATCATTTTGACATTTATAAATTCTCATTTCATATAAATTTATAATTTTTATTTAAATTTTCATTTTGACATTAATAAATTTATAAGTTTATATGCTTCAATATATTTTAATCTAAAAATGTGAACCTACAATAACAAGGTTTCAAAAACAACAGTAACAAGGTTTCAAAAACAAAAGTAACAAGCTTAAGAAACACAATTCAAACTTGAAAAGTTGAGCCAACCAACATAAGATCCAATCAAAACCTGAAAAATTTCAATTGAAAGCAAAATGTCAATAAGCATTAGTACTATCAAAACCAGCACATCTGCGCACACTCAAAACCAATATTTCCAGAAAAGATCACCACTTTCAGATGTTTGATCAAATTACATCTCAGTCATATCATCAAGCCACAAAACAACCCAAATAAAAGTGAGGAGAATTATAATTGACACTGAACATTGAAACAAAACAGCAAAATAAAGCACCGTACCTGTATGATGCTAATATGGAAGTCTAGAACTGCATTACCAAAGCATTTAGTTTTGACTTGTCTAAGTGCTTCTTGTGTATAGATTGCAATCACAAACTCACAATATCACTCAGACACCACAAACCAAGATACTACAAGGGAAATACGTCTGGAACAAACTGAAGCAAAAGTGTACTAACTTAAGAGACTACAAGATACTCACGCTCATGTTTCACACGCATCAGAAACTATACTAACTTAAGAGACTCCTCATGTCATGTTCGTAAGGACATGGCCACAACTTTTCATCTCACTACAATCAAGGGGATACATCATATACCATAAAGCTTTATATTTCCAACTCTATCAACAATTAGAACCATACTTAGATGATAATGAAAACCCATCACTGAACAAAGAAAATTCAAACAAATAAGCTAAGATGAACAAGTCAATTTTAAGTTTTATGGTTACAGAAAAAGCCATATACTTCAAGCCTGTTAAACCTCCAGTCAAATTCACAGACAAACCTTCTCAAACAGGAACATTGAAGAACAACAGAAAAAAAAATACCCAAAACAATCGTACAAACCAGAAACAATAAACCCATCACTGATCAGAGAAACTTTAAACCAATAGACCAGTAAAATCAGAGAAATAAGTAAACCCGTCAAATCTAATATCAAGCAAACCTGAGATGAGACGACGACGAGAGAGACGATACGATATGACGGCGAGAGAGACGAGATGATGGCCAGAGAGAGAGACGAAACGGCGGTGAGAGATAGACGAGATGACGTGAAGAGAGAGAGATAAGACGCGACGAGACTACGGCGAGGGACAGACGAGACGACGGCGAGAGAGAGACGAGACCGGCGGCTGAGAGAGAGACGACGGTGGAAAGAGAGACGACGGAGAGTCAGAGCTCAAGCTCTCGCCATGACAGAGCAACGAGATTGGAGAGGCGGCTATGAAAAAATTAAAAATGAAGTGTGATATTAGGTTTGTAATTTCTTGAGTTTAAGAGGGGTATAATTGACATTTTAATATTTTGGCTAAACCATTTCCATTCAAATGGTCCAATTTGGTTCAGCTGGATGGTTTTGAAATTTAAAACTAAAATTATAAAAATTCATTCAAATGAACCATTTGGCTGAGTTGCAATTTTAAGTCTAAACAAACACAGTTCCCATCTCCATCCAAATGAGCCATTTAGATGGGGAAACAAACATGACCTGACTCTTGTAGCCAAATGGTGTTAGTATAGTATTGTTAGTCTCGTACTCTTGCTCCGTTGCTATTTAAGCATGGATATATGATTTGATTGGATATGACCAATGGAATTTTTTCAAAAATGACTCACAATTTCAAGTAAACACAAAATTAACATCATTTTGTTAATACTACTTAGTCATGGTATTTCATACCATCCTTATGATTCTCAAATATTTATATAACTGCTATTATAATTTAATTTCCTTTATTTTCATAATAAAAAAATCAAAGACACCTTAAACATATTTCTTTATTTACAATAGTACCACTATTATCAATTTTTTTCAACCACCATAAACAAATCATTTTTTGAGCTTTTAAAACTCAAGAATTCAATTTATGTTTATATTTTCCTCATTCTACACCAAAAAATCTTTATTTCCTCTGATTTACTCTCCACTTTATCTAAAAACTCTCATGACTCTCATTTTATAAAAACAAATTTCATATTTTGTGATCTTTCAGTAAATAAACGTCTAAGATGCTTCTCTTTACTTATTTTTGGAGTTTGTACTGTGTAAAAGATTGGAAAATGAACTTTAAATTAGAAAAGTAATTATGTGTAAAAGGTTGGAAATGAGCTTTACATTAGAAAAGAAATTATTTACGTAATTTTCGTTACTTTTCAGATTTTGTGGCGATAGTAGATTGTTTTGTATGTCTACGCATATGTTTAAGACTTACTATACGGTCTACATCTTAGCTTTGAAAACAAAACAATTGGTAGACTTACCAAAAAAAGTCTACGCCATGGAAGTTAGTTTTGCATTTATTTTTTGACTTTTCATAGTACACTTCATTGGGAGTCCCAAAAGCAAGCATGACGTCATTATGAACATAAAGTCCCAAAGTATGGAACCCTAAAAAGAGGCTGGCCTAGAAAGTCTAATCAAGTAGATTGCCCCGGAAATTTACAAGAGATCAGTTTTGCATTTGACCAAAATTTTAACTATTTTTAGTAGAGTTCGTAAGAAGTCTACTCCACAAAAATATGTTAGTTTTGTGTCTGACTAAAATGTTAAAAGATTGACCAAAAATTAACTAAAATGTAAACTTCATATGCAGTTTACTAATCTTAGAAAAAAACCTTTTGACAATGATATGAAGTCGACTAATCTTAAATTGTCGACTTCATAGGAAGTCAACTATTTATTTTGGTCAAACAAAAAATTATCATCTGAGTAGAGATTAGTCTTCAGATGAAGTATAAATTTTTGTAAACTTCCATTGAAATTCACTCGTAGAAAGTTAAACTTAGTCAATTGCAAAAGTAATTTTTTTCAAAAAAAAAGAAAAGTGAAGACTACATATGAAACCTACTATTGAAATTCAAATACTGGTGAATTCAGCTCACTTGCAAAAGTAACATTTTTAAAGTGTAGACTTCATATAGGTCTACTCGTATCAAATCAATTTTTTTTTCCCAAAAGCAGAACATAAACCGTGAATTTTGTAATTGCAAAAAATAACTCAAAGAGTATACGTCTATGACAGTCTACATAGGTAGATTGAAAAGAACATCTACTATTGTGTAGAATAAATATGGACTCTATATAGAATATTTTATGAAAACTGAATTTATGTATTATTCATTAAGTTTTTTTGTGAGGACTTTATTGTTTCATAGTGTATATTAGTTAATCCTAATAGTCTTGAATGATTTCAAAAGATAATATGTTATAATTATGAAATTATCAAATTTTTGGTTTGACTATTTTGTTTAGCTATAATGTAGATTTTTAAAAAGTCTACTTCTGTAATTTTATCAAACCATCAAATATTTGATAGGAGAAAGAGTGTTCTTTTATGCATGATAGTTGTATATTTGGTGAACTTCTTAAAATGACATAATAAAATTATGACCTGGACAAAAAAATCTTGTTGGTGGATTTAACTTATCCTTTACCAGAACTAATGTTACATCAAATGATTCGGGATATTCCTCATATGCATGTCAAATGATAAATAAGTGCAGAACTTGATTCAGTTATCTAAGACGAATAATGTATCAAATTGTATTATTTGTCAAATTTGTTTGTGATGAAAATCTCAAAGCAATCTAAAAAACATAAAGTCTATTAAAAAAATCTACTTTAGTGGAAGCTTTTGTAAAAAGGACTAATACTCAAGTCTACTCCAATCCAATTACACAAGTTATATATTTATTGTTTTTGTTTATGGTGTTTTCAAATCTTTTTTTATTATAGTATGTTGAGATAAAAATTTGTAGTAAAAAAATAAAATAATATAATACATACAAGTGAAACATAACTAAAACATAATAATTTACAAACAAATATTTTATAATGATAATTTGCTACAAATTTAACTTTATAATATTCTTCTAGAGTTTGTTTGATTTTCATGGCTTAAATAAAGTCTCCTAATAATAAATAAGAAAATAAAAATAATGTTGATAAATGATTTAAATTAAAAAAAATATGGAATAAAAATTTAAAATCACAGTTTTATAGACTTGAACTGTACATAATATCTATGCTTTGGTAGACTTCATTTGAAGTCTATTAGCCATAAATTTTAAAATATACATTTAAAATATATTTATTTAAATTTTAAAATTTTTGGAAGGAGAGATAAAAGTCTTGGAAGTGAGTATTTACAAAATAAAATAAGCTTATGAAAAAGACATAAAATATAAAAAATTAAAATCACATCTTTGTAGATATCTGATAAAGTCTACTTATAATTTAGGGTGTT
>CAJHQQ010003114.1:0-50625 GCA_905132885.1 Moricandia moricandioides | reverse complement strand
TTTAGGATATTCATACCCTGTTAGAACATAAAAACACCTAGTGTCACACACCTTTAAGAATCCGTGGGATCTTTCATTCCTTTAGTAAATATCTTAGTATATGCTGTCATGAATTGATTCCGCGAGTATGTACTCCGTTTATCGGCGAGTTATTGTCTTCAAGGGCTTGTCACATATCAGTTGATTTTCCTCCAGATTTGAGTCCTCCGACAATATCCCTTCCCGGATTCGATCAACACAACACTGATGTCAATCGACACCCACCTATGACATATTGAGTACGTTTACCAAGAATCAGTCTACACCGTCTAAATACCAATTGATACCTATCTCAGACACAAAACCAACGATTTACATTACTCAGCAACCAAATTTTGTTCAATGTCCTCCAAAGTATGATGCACTAGACCGTACAATCATTCAACAGGCAGTTGAAGGACAAAATTATATTGGGAAGAGGAAGAATAACAAGGTTCCCAGGCATCTAAGGAGAGAGGTTATTGATAAGGAGATGGATAGTTTTACCTAGAGGGTATTGAGGATCCATGAAGATGTATCATTCGATGAGCCTTATTACACCTACTAACTCGGGATGTTTTTCAGAGAGAGCAGAGAAACAAAAGAAAACATCCAATGTATGTTCCATCATCTTAGAGGCAAGATGAACCAGAGGATTACAATGAAGAAGAAAAGTGACCCTGGGAAGTTTGTAGTTCAATGCATTATTAGAGGTCATAGCTATCGTAATGCACTATGAGATACATGTTCTTCAGTAATCATCATGCCTAGGGTGATGGCTAATCAGCTGACTCTGAATATAGAACCTTCTAGTGACTCATTCACTTGTGTTGATTGCTCTAAGGTGGATTCAGGAGGAATTTTCAGAAACCTTAATGTACAAAATCCGCAATGCCTTAGTTCCAGTGGATTTTCAAGTTCTGGATATTTAGATAGACTGAAATTCTTCTCCAATACTTAGAAGAGCTGTTTGTGACATACATACGAATAAGTTGTGTCTGACCCTCACAGACAAGAATACTTTCTATGACTTTGTTTTAGTGATCAAGGAGCACATGTCCTACATTGAGTAGGGTGATGACCCATGATTTGTGGCAACAGGTTATTCTGATTTTCATCGCGAGAATGAAGATGAAGATGGAGTGTTGATCCACACCCAGCATGTTTCGATCGACACCACTGCGATTCCGGAACTTCTGGATACCTTAGAGCTTGAATCAGTTACTCCTTCCAGAGCTATACCTCAACATTTAGGACTAGAACCAGATGATTTTGGAGTCAACAAATATCAAGATGGTAATGCCAGAGCTAATTATGCGAGGATTATAAATATCTCAAACACTGATATAGGAGAGATTCTTGAGAGTTCTGAAAATATAGGAAGACCTTTTCTGATCCTGCCACATTATGAGGGACGCGTGAAGCTGGATTGTACTTAATCTTGCTATTGGTATCACGAGGATCATGTTGAAGACATGGTAGTTGTAGTTGTTAAATACCAAGAGAGGGTGTTTGATGATTTCTTTAGAAGAATGGATCCAACTTACTACCCTCTCAACAACAGTATTGGATGGTTGAGCAAATGTATGGTACAACTGGAGGAGAAAGTGGATTACAGTCATAGTATTATCCAGAGACAACAAAAACACACAACTAGAGGAGAAGAAGCCATCAAAAGCTTTGTAGGCACTTGGTTCAAGATGAGCAAAAAGATGTGGATACTTGTTTCCCAACAAGTTCTCATTTACCTCCATACTAGCCAAAAAACTCCAATATGTCAAGCTAAATAATATAAACAAGATTTATGGGAGGTAACCCATTTATTAAGCATTAAATTGGTCTTCATTTTTGTTCTTACTAATTTTTCATATTTTATTTATTTCAGGTTACAAAAAAAAGATCTGAGGACCATACAAGCAGCGAACGAAAAATTGGCCAGTGTCGATCGACTCCATTACAGCTCAAGCATTGATCGCCACTTCATTATGTCGATCGACACTCATACGATAAGTATAATCTTTCTTTGCTTGTTCGGTTTTTACATTCCTATTTATTTTCTCACCAATCTCGGACTGTATAACACTGAGGACATTGTTGTTTAAGTATTGGGGAGGTAGTTACTAATGTTATGTTTAATTTTGAATGTTATTTGATTCGTTTTATAGAGTAAAGAAGAGGATGCTGAACTTTTTAAATTTTACTAATTACCTACCACTCTCTAGCATCATTCTTAGATTTACTGACTACATGGTGTACTGGATGGAAATACCAAAGTGGATCACCTGCAAGTAACTTCCACGCTTGTTGAGAATGTTTCAAGGAACCACAGCTGGCCTTAAACCTAATAAACTTTATTTGCTTATCTTGGGGCTTGGCATCCACTGGATCGGATTCCTCCTGTAAGTATTGAAGGTAAAATTTTGTGTGTTTCTAGTTCTCTTCTCTCTCTTCGGCGTCTAAAAAAAAGAAAAGATAGAGATGATTTCCTGAGATATAGAGGGCTAGGAAAATTTCCTTTGACCACATTATTCTAATCTGAACTAATGATCACACATTATTAGAAGCGAGGGGTAGGAATATTTCCTTTGACCCCACTATTCGGTTACACTTTGAAAAAAAAACAAAAAAATCAAAAAGAAGAAAAAGAAAAGAGAAAAGAGAAAAGAGAAAAAGATTCAGAGAAGATGATAGTCACCACCTATTGCAGCCGATGTTGTCGTTCCCCAGAATCCCAGTTTTATTGACCATGGGAGAATATAAATCTGATAAGAATTCGAATTCTGGCCCACGCTCAACCATGGCTTCCTCTTCCAGATTCGACCCATTTCTCGATACTTGAGCTTTTTCTGCAGCCTTGTCAGACTTGGATCTGGATTCAGCTTGATCTTTCGCCTTGTTCTTCACTGGTTGTTCTATATCACCCTTCCCTTCAACGGATACGACCTTGGATGGCATCTGCTCCTGGATCACTTGAGGTGGGATGGATGAGGGTTGATTTGAGGCTACTAGCACTCGGAATAGATCGATGGTTTTGGCTTTAGAGCTATGGATTGCTCAAATTGCTTTGCTTCTATTAGACGAAAGTTAACCTTGCTGCTTGTCTAAGATGCTCACGTTGGAAATATCTTTCCCTTAGTGATGCTATCTGCTCAGGCACTGAACAAAGGAAATAAGAACTCTGGAACGATTGTTGGCTTAAAGCTTTTTATTGAAAAGTAGTGTGTTTTTCCTTAGCCATCCAAGAACTACTTAAATAGAGAAAGTTCCTAGTCTACGAAATCTTTGAAGATTATCCTAGTCTATCCTAATCCTTACAAGATTTGGTTTCATCCAATTCGAAACAACCAAATAAAATCCTAGAATCCTAGATTACATTTTTTTTATTAGATCACACGAGATCTTCTTCTGCGGATAAGAGAGTGATCCATAGTGCTGCCTTCTCTTCTAGATTTGTGCATATCTCTTCCTTGGCTTGCACAAGCTGGATCATGGTCCTCAAAGCTTTTCTTTGGGCTTTAGACGTTGATCTAGTTGTTGGCCCAATGGAGAAGACAAGTGGGTCAGTTGCTGGAACATTGATCTCTGCCTGTGTCGGATGCTCTTCCTCTCGTCCATCTTCCAATTGATCCCGGCGCACATTTTTTTTTCAAGGGCCCAGTTCCTTCCTTAGCGATACTTTGCCTATGAAATTACTCCTATTTGTTCAGAATCTCCTCCACGTCATCCTCCTTTGAGCTCAGCCTCTCCTTGGCCGGATCAGTAGCGTCTAGCTTCCCATCGCCTGGGTCGTCCTCTGATGCTGGTGCATCTCTCTCCTCTTCTTCTGACTGATCAGGCATGTCCTTGGATGCATCATTCCCTCATCCTTTAGAAGGATTTGACCTAAAATCCGCATCATCTGAAACAAAATGACTCAGGCCAGATACATTGAAAGTGGAACTGATGAAATACTTACCTTGGAGGTCAATCTGGTAGGCATTGTTGTTAAGCCTCTTTATCACTTTGAATGGACCATCTTTCCTTGGCATTAACTTAGACTTCCTTTCAGCTGGAAACTTTTCCTTTCTCATGTGAATCCAAACCAATTCTCCTAGTTCAAGGATCAGTTCTCGTCTACCTTTGTTGGCCGTGGTGGTGTACATTTTAATTCTTTGTTCTATGTTCTACCTGACCTGCTCATGCAAAGATCTAAAATAACTCGGCCTTTTGGTTGCCATCAAGATTAGCTTGTTCTTTTAAAGGTAAAGCAAGTAAGTCCAAAGGTGAAAGAGGAGTAAAACCATAAACAACCATAAAAGAGGACTGCCTTGTTGTTGAGTGTAAATATCTATTGTAAGAAAACTCAACATGAGGTAAGCAATCTTCCCAAGTTCTGATGTTCTTTTTTAAGTATAGCACGAAGGAAAGTTGGAAGACTCCAGTTAACCACCTCGGCCTGGCCATCAATTTGTGGATGGCAAGTTGTGGAGAATAATAACTTGGTTCCTATTTTTCCCCACAAGTTTTTCCAAAAGAGGCTAAGGAACTTAGAATCCCTGTCAGATACTATTGTTCTAGGCATGCCATGCAACTTAACAACTTCTCTAAAGATTAGATCAGCTATCATTGATGCATCATTAGTTTTATGACGTGGAATGAAATGCGCCATTTTGGAAAATCTGTCCACTACCACAAAGATGTTATATCTACCTTTCATAGTCCTAGGCAATCCTAAAACAAAGTCCATGGAGATGTCTATCCACGGTGCAAAGGGAATAAGGAGAGGAATATACAAACATGTAGGATGGACAGTGGACTTAGCCTGTTTACAAACTACACACCTAGAGCACACCTTCTCCACATCCTTTTTCATGTTGGGCCAGTGGAAGTGCTCTTGTAGAGTGCTCAGGGTCTTGCCTACGCAAAATTTTCCCATAAGACCCCCTTCGTGAGCTTCCCTAACATACATTTCCCTCAAAGAAGAACAAGGAACACACAAGCGGTTATCAAAGAATAGGAATCCCTTAACTTGTTAGAACCTACCACTCGCATGCTTCTCAGTCTCTTTGCACTTCTCTTGAAAGTCAGGGTCAGTCTCATAACAAGTTTTCAACTGTTTAAACCCTAAGAGTTTAGTTTACAGAGAAGACAACAGAGAATACCTTCTGGAGAGTGCATCAGCAACCACATTCTCCTTACCTTGTTTGTACTGGATGACATAAGGAAATGTCTCAATGAACTCGACCCACCTCGCATGCCTGTTGTTCAGCTTCTGTTGACCTTTCAAGTGCTTAAGAGATTGATAGTCAGTGTGGATCACAAACTCTTTGGGCCAAGATAGTGCTGCCAATTTTGGAGTGCTCTCACGAGGGCATAGAGCTCCTTGTCATATGTGGGGTAGTTCAAGGTCGCTTCTCCTAACTTCTCACTGAAATAGGCCCTTGGCCTCTTATCTTGCATTATGACAGCTCCTACACCCACTCTGGATGCATCAAATTCTATTTCAAAGGTTTTAAGAAAGTATGGAAACATCAACAATGGGGCATTAGTCAACTTACCTTTGAGCATTTGAAATGCTTTCTCTTGCTCCGTTCCCCAGGTGAATCCAACACTTTTCTTGATCACCTCGGTTAGAGGGGCAGCTATAGAGCTGAAGTCTGTAACAAACCGTCTGTAGAACCCAGAAAGTCCATGAAAGCTTCTCACTTCCCCAATGGTTTTAGGTGTTGGCCACTCTCGTATTGCCTTAACCTTCTCTTCATCTACCTGTGAACCCTGTGCTGAAACTACAAAACCCAAAACGACGAGGTTGTCCGTCCCAAAGGAACACTTTTTATAATTAGTACAAGGCTTCCTTCCTAAGCAATTCTAGCACCCTTCTCAAGTGCTCAACATGTTATGTCATGGTCCTGCTATAGATTAATATTACATCAAAATACACGACGACAAATCTTCCTATATAGGCTCTAAGAACACGATACATTAACCTCATAAACGTACTAGGAACTTTGGTTAAGCCAAAAGGCATTACTAACCACTCGTATAACCCTAGTTTAGTTTTAAAGGCTGTTTTCCGCTCATCTCCCTCTTGTATCCTCTCTGATTGTATCCACTCTTAAAATCTATGTTAGAGACTACACATGATCCATGTAGTTCATCTAACATATCATCTAGGCGTGAGATGGGGTGTCTATACTTAACATTAGTGTTGTTGATTGCCCTATAGTCTACACACATCCTCCAACTACCATATTTCTTAGGAACCAACTAACCAGGGACAGCACAGGGACTCATACTCTCTCGAATATGTCCTTTCTCCAAGAGCTCATTTACCTGCTCTTGAAGTTCTTTGGTCTTGACAGGATTGGTCATGTAAGCTGGATGATTAGGTATTATGGCCCCTGGTACAAAGTAAATCTGGTGCTCAATCCCTCTAATAGGTGGTAAGCCTATGGGATTTTCATCAGGAAACACATCCTGGAACTCTTTCAAAACCAAATCAATAGTTCTCGGAATAACCGGATCAGGGTTAGCAGTAGAAGCCAATATCTCCTTGTAGATCACTAGGATCATAGCTTGTTGATCCAAAATTGCTTTCTTAATATCACTGGATATAGCCATAAGGACAAGAGAATTCTTTACATGAGCTGTGGCACGATCCTCCTCTTTGCGCTTCTTGAGTTCTAGCTGAACTTGGTGCACCTCTTTTGGGGTTAAAGGCACCATGGTGATCTGCTTCTCCTTGTGGGAAAAGGTATGCCGGTTGGTGTAGCCATTACGTATGACTCTCTTGTCAAATTTTCATGGCCGCCCCAACAGGATGTGGCTAGTATCCATTGGTAGAACATCACAAACGACCTCGTCTTGATACTTCCCAATGCTGAGGGGTACCTTGACTTGTTTGAGCTCACGCAAATCACCTTCCTCATTGAGCCATTGGAGTGTATATGGCTTGGGATGATCTTGAACTAGAAGGTTCAGCTTTTTCACCAAGGTTTCACATGCTAGATTGGTACAACTGCCTCCATCAATGATGAGGCTGCACACCTTGTTGTGAATCAAGCAGCGTCTAAGTTGAGCTTGCAATGTTCTTCTTGTTACCATGATTTCCCCTTGAGCTGGAGAGTACACTTGCTCCTCTTGCAGACTCGGGAATGATCTCCTAGTGATTAGGATGTCTCCTCGGAATGGGTACTTCACTGACTCCTCTCCATCTGAATCACTCTGGTGTTTCTCATCTTCAGAGACGAATTCTCCACTTTCCAAGATGATCAAGATCTTTATGCTAGTACACTCATTAGCATAGTGCCCATAGCCTTGACACCTGAAGCATTTGACATTCCTTGACCAGGTAAGTGTTTCTGGTCCTTTGCCTTTTTCAAATTGAGATGCTCCAGTTTGTTGGGGATTGTCCTTTGACTTTTCAAATGGTCGATCACCCTTAGGAGGAACAGGTTTGGAGGTCGTCCCATACTGATGTCTCGAGTAGTTCTTCCTCTTGTTTTGCTGCTCAATCAGTATGGCATTATGCAACAACTCCTCCATATCAGCATACTCTTGCATCTCTAACCTATTCTGAATGTCTCTGCTAAATCCTCCTTGAAAGTGTGCCATGGTGGCTTCCATATCTTCATTCGCTTCTGCTTTCATCATTAGATTCTCCATCTCTTGGAAGTAGTCTTCTACATTCTTAGTTCCTTGTGTCAACCGCCTCAACTTTTGATGAAGGTCTCTCCCATAGTGACTGGGAACCAACCTATTCCTCATTACTGTCTTCATCTCAAACCAGGATGACACTTGTGGTTCCCCATTACGCCTACCGTTGGAAGCTAGCTGCTCCCACCAGTTGATGGCGTATCCGCATACTTCAGTTGCTGCTAGTCAGACCTTCTTCTCTTCTGTGTAGTTATGGCAACTGAAAACTAGCTCAAGCTTCTTCTCCAATTCTACGTAGGCGTCAGGATCATTCTTCCCATGAAAAGGGGGAATCCTGAGTTTAATACCACCTAGATTGTCTTCAATTGGTTGTCTCCGGTTATGGTGCCTATTGTGCTGGCTAGCTTGAGACCCATCATCACTCTCATTAGATGTGTCTCTTAGATCTTCATCAGCAGGGATCCGGGGACCCCCAAATTCAACTCGTGGTCCTCTCCTAGGTGCAATTGGAGCTCTGACCGCCCCAGCTACATCTCCTCTACCTTGACTTGCACGAACTACATCAGGTAGATTATGTTGTTGAACTCTATTAAAATTATCTTGAAGTATACGAGTGATCTCAGCCATCATGGCCTCAAACTGAAGTTGATTGACGTTGATCTGCTGAACTACAGGTTCTTTATCTTGGTTGTGATCGCTTCCAACCATTAGTTCCTGGATCACTTAATCAAACACTAGAAAAGATAATCAATTAACTCTCTCTTCTCACTCAGTTTGGTTGGTAATCAACAATCGTCCCTGATCTCCTTGAAAGTTCAGTTTAAAGCAGAGTTCAAATCACTTAAGATCTAGGAACCTAGCCCTAACGCGAAGCAGAAGATAGATAGACAGATATAAGATTTTCTTTGCCAAACCGTATTAACCACCAAGCTGGATTTCTCCTCAGTTTTTTTTTACTTGGATCTTTTCGATCTCTTTTTATTTTCTTTTCTTTTGATTATGAGGTTGGCCCGATTTGGCTTACACGAGATAGATAGAGAAGAAAGTGTTTGATAGATGAATAAGAAATACGAACGATTTCCCAACCTTCGAGCGTCTCTGATACCACTTGATACGACCTTGGATGGCGTCTGCTCCTGGATCACTTGAGGTGGGATGGAGAGGGTTGATCTGAGGCTACTAGCACTCTGAATAGATCGGTGGTCTTGGCTTTAGAGCTACGGATTTCTCAAAGTTGTTTTGCTTCTCTTAAACGCAAGTTAACCTTGGTGCTTGTCTAAGATGCTCACGTTGGAAATCTCTTTCCCTTAGTGATGCTCTCTTCTCAGGCACTGAGCAAAGCAAATAAGAACTCTGGAACGATTGTTGGCTTAAAGATTTTTATTGAAAAGTAGTGTGTTTTGCCTTAACGATCCTAGAACTACTTAAATAGAGAAAGTTCCAGTCTACGAAATCTTTGAAGATTATCCTAGTTGTTCCTAATCCTAACAACCTTTGGTCTCATCCAAATCGAAACAACTAAATAAAATCTAATAATCCTAGATTACATTGGTTTTGTTTTAGACCACACGATCTCTTCTTCTGCGGTTAAGAGAGTGATCCATAATGATGCCTTCTCTTAGGTCGTCCACAGGTATTTTGGTAATTGTGATGGCTTTTGGGCTTAAGTCGGCCATAAAACAACTCGGGCCTGCCTTCTGGGATCACCTTCGATCGACACCAAGGCTCACCGTCAACCAACATGATAACTAATTGATTACGATAAATTGGAATGGTGCAATAACCCTTCCTGATTGAGATCTTCGAAACAAATTAAATGAAATTCTAAGGGTTCAATTTTATGGGATCCAATATTGACTGGGGACGAGCACCGACATCATCAGAAGGATCAAAACCGCATTTGTAGGCCCCAAACGAGTATTTTACAGAGAGCCGACAAGGCAAGTCGTATATACGGTTTGGAGGGCAAAGAGAAGAACCTTACCAAGGCTTCAGTAAATCAGGCTTAGCTTTAGATCTAACCATCCAATGGACCTCAAACCGGTGGTATTGGAAAGCTAACTCAAAGCTATATATTCTTTCAATATATCATCTCAATTACACCGTGGGAAGGTCTCCATCAGTAGCTAAAAATCTGACGCATTAGCGCAGTTCTGCATCTCTAAAAGCTCTAGAATCACTAAAGTTCTCCAGAACGTACCTGAACCTGAAAATACTCCAAAAAGACTCCAAACACATATAATAGACTCTAAATAGTGCTGATATCATGGAAAATAGTGGTAAATATCAGGCCCTATCACACAGCCAGCTTCTTTGAGTGCTAGTCCATGAGACTCAGTCAGCTCTTCCTCTATGTAATCTTCATCGTATTCTTCGTAAGCTTCACTGTATCCTTGGTATACCTGATGTGTGTCGATCGAAGGTGTATGGTGACCGTTGATCGATGATTGATAATCAGACTGTTGGCCGAAAAGGTTCCTAGCTCTATTGGCCATCGCAAGTATATCTGCCACATCTTCCCTCGTGATATGTAGAATTCTGCCATCCATAGCTCTTGCGTGACCATCTTGATCTCTCATAATAACGAAATCGTCTGGTTAGTTAACCATATTGCTTCTCATGTTCTGAAGCTAAATCTAGCTCGGACTCTGAGTTAATACCAGTATCGATCGATGGTGATTGGTTACCATTGATGGATGTCAATTTCCTGAGTTGATGGAAAACATGAAAAACACCATCCTATTCCATAACAATACCTCGGTATTCTATTATCTCTTCTTCTCTGTAATCTTCGTTGTACTTGAGGTAGGCTGGGTTGTAATCGAGATCTGCATGGTAGGTGTTGATCGTTTATGAAGGGTGAGTGTCGATCGATAGCAAGGAGTGGGTATCGACCGATTTTTGAAGTGCAAGCCCGTCGATCGATTGTCTAGGCTGGGTATAGATCGATGCTCCATCTTTCTACTCCTCATTGAACTCATAACCGCATAAGCATGTGGCCACAAGCTCTGCATCATTACACAATTCAATTAGAGTAGCTTTGTTCTTATTCTTAACATGTTCATAAAAAATATTTTGATCAATTAGAGATAAATACAACCTGTTTAACTTCATATCGCAGATATCTCCCACAATGGTCATGAATGCTCTCCCAAGTAGTAGTGAAGAGTTGCAATTTATCTAGATGTCCATCACATGGAAGTCTACTGGGACTAGGGTGTTGTTAATCTGCACTGGAACATATTTTACCATCCTTCTTAAGTTCACTCTTGAACTGTCGACTAATGTGAAAGAATCATTGGAGGGTTCCACTTTCAGGTTCAGATCCTTTGCCATAGTACTTGGCATAGTCCTCACTGATGATCATGTATCACAGAGGGAATTGGGATATTCATTGCCCTTGATGAAGCATGGAATCACGAACTTTCCAGGATCACTTTTCTTCTTCAGACAAGTCCTCTGCTTCATATTCTCTCTGAGATGATTGAACATGATTTCTATATCGTCATCTGTCTCCCTTGTTTCTCTAATAAACATCCACAATCTGTGAGTATAATAAGCTTCATCAAAAGAGATATCCAGTGGAATTTTAAAAACTCTTTTAGCAAAGTTATTCATCTTCTTTTCATTGGCTTCTTTGCGTTGATGTTTGCGGATCTTTTGCTTCCTCTTTGAGTGTCCCTCATCTTCTCTATCTAGTTCCATAGCTTCAGATATGTTTGTATTTTGTCCTGAAACTGTCACGGTCGGATGCAAAATCAAGCTTGCATTGATGTTCGGCAGTCAAAATGGTTTCCTCATCTGTCGATCGATGCTAAGGTCGCATTGTCGATCGGTACGTACATCACTTTTTTGATCGGCAATCTGATGTCTGTGTCGATCGACGTTATTCAATTCACACAAAGCCACTGATACTGCAGGATTCACTATCCATCGATGCTCATTTCTCGGTGTCGATCGAAACCAATGAGAAGTGTCGAGTGACATGGAATTTTCCACACAATAATTGATTTCTTGGAGATTCTCTCTCTTAACTTCCTTCCAAAAATCATCATCAATCAATGCATTGACGTGGTGCTTTTTTCCATACTCTATTTTCTCCTTAATCAAGCTTTCATGCCTCCTAATTGTTTCGCTTGTTTGCATCACTTGATTCTCCAACATCTTCACATGGGTGCTGAGGTTTTCGAACTTGGTGTTGAGGTTGAGATACAGACCATCTATTTTTCCACTGAAATCCACAGTCATCTTCTGCTGTCCCTCTAAAACTCTGTTAACCATTGCTTTGATCTTGCTTTCCTGAGTCGCTGGAGGAGGATTCTGGTAGTAAGAAAATCCATAAGTCTTGTGTTTGTTGAAGGACTTCTGCTGTGAATCCTGATTAGAGTTACACCTTTGACCATTTCCATAGGGTTTCCTGTCGAAATCTGGATTCCCTTGTCTCTGGAAACCATTTCTATCGGTGTAGTTCACATTCTCTTCTTCAATCTCATCCTCTCCAGACTCTATTGCTTCTACTTCCGCAAAAGTAACCTGCTTCTTAAGAAATTTTGAACACTATCCATCTTTGAATTGACTTCTTTAATATGCTCCTTGCTCACAGGTGGAGCTGATTTCCTCCTCTAAAAATCTGTGTTTCTTGGTACTGCTGTTGGATGCAAGATTCTCAATCAGTCTTGTAGCTTCTTCAGGACTCCTAGTGCTGAAATTCACCTCACTATCTGTGTCCATAGCCATATGATATTGTAATCCAATACCTCTAAAGAAAGTGTTAAAAAGCGGCACTTCGTTGAACCCGTGATGTGGACAATCTCACTGGTATGACTGGAATCTGATCCAGGAGTTTTTGAAAGACTCTGAAGGTTATTGTGAGAAAGTAGCAATCTTGCTCCTCAGATCTTCTGCTCTCACGTCATCAAAGCTGATAAGCAAAAAAGCGTTCTTGATATCAGTCCAGGATGTCAGAGATCCTGGAAGTAGCTGCTTAAACCAATATGAAGCTTCTCCAGCAAGTGAGTACTTGAAGAGCTTACAGAAGAGATAGTCCTCAAAGACTCTATTAGCTTTAATAGCATTCACTAGATCCTAAAACCGCTCTAGATGATCCATAAGGTGCTCATGTCGCAACCCATCGAAAGGTGTCTGCGGTACAAGTCCGAAGAAAGCAGGCTTAATCTTAAAATCATTTCTCTGAACAGCTGGAGGACGAATGGAAGATCTGTTGGCGTAGAAATGGTCTGGATGGTTGTAGTCAGCAAGTGTTCTTTGAGCAGCTTGGGCATTAGCTACAGGTTGAGCTACAAAAGCGTCTGCTTCTGTATCAGGGATTACAGCCTCATGATGGTATATCTTTTGACCTACTGCATTACACAGATGACCATTGAATTCACGCAAGTCTCCATTCTTATTTTAAACCAATACTAAAGTCGCAACCATCTGAACTCGTCTGCTACCGTCGATCAATGTGGAAAATTTGTTGTCGATCGATGCTTCGTGATCAATGTCAGTCGATGCTAGGGTTATGATGCCGGTCGATGTTTTCCATAAAGAAGTGTCGATCGACGCTGAGGAGATGTCGTCGATCAATTCTTGTCGTATTTCTTTGTGGATCGTACGTTCGAGTTTTTCTGGGTCTGAGAATAGTAGTTTTTGGACTTTATTTCTCGTCGTACTCTTTTGCTTGTACCTGAAAAACAGGAAAACAAAAATTTAGTATCTTGAAAGTAAAAAACAAGCCTAGACTAAATCCTAGAAATTAAAACTAATGGCGATCAATGCTCCCTGGCAACGTCGCCAAATTTAACATGGTTTGTTTATTGTTCTATCAGGGTATGAATATCCTAAACAATTAACTATCAAATTAACCATAATCTTAACACACAAATAAAACTTTGCCAATAGAGATCATGTATAGTATTTAGGAATCGAATCCACATAGAACAATGGCACACAATAGATTTCTTATTTCTAAAAACTAAGCTAGGTAGATTAATCATTTTAAGGAATTATTACTTATTAGGAAGTATCGATGAAATATGGAAATATGATTATAATGCAAATATAAAAATATGTTATTAAACTAAATAAACGCAAATGTAAATACTCTAGACCTAGGGTTTCAAACTTAATGGATTATAAGGAATAGGAAGAACGAAAATGTAAATATTCTATAACTCAAATATTAACTATTCTAACCCTTCTAACTCCAACTCTTTTACTCGCTTACGAGTAAAAGGAAAGACCATCGATCGACGGCTAAGGCCTGATGTCGATCGATGGTGAAATCAGAAGGAAGTGTGAACGAGATTTGATATGTTCACCAAGCTAGTTAGACCAGCTCTCGCATGCGCCTAAAAACCTAGTTCAATGGAGTCTATTATGGCACAGAACCTACTCTTGTAGTCGTCTATGTCCTACTTTCGAGATCCTAATTAGCTACTCTAGAATGCAAGAATTAAGCATAACTCAATTGATGGATATTAACTTAACCTAGAAATCCTAATATTGGGCTAATCCATAATTGCCATAATTCAACTCTAAATCTAGTTGATAACTACTCAGACATAACTAAAGTAAGAACAACAGTTTGGATGTAATGCATAGATAAAATATTGGGGTTCCAATAAAAATCTCCCTGAGGAGTTATGAATCTTCACCCCTAGAAACCGTAAAGCTATAATAGAAAACCAAACTCTCTTTTCTCTTCTCTCTCTCCCACTCTATTTTTCTGTGTGTAATACATAAAGCATAAATATAAAACCCTAAAATCTAGGTCAAAACTCATCCAGGGTATCTTCGTCATTTGTCTCTATCTTGGACTTGAGATTGTCTGTCTGTGAATTGGTTATCGATCGATGGAAAGTGTGCAACATAGATCAATCTTGATCTTGTATCATCGGTCGATGACAAGGCTGTGTCGTCGATCGACGACTGTCTTGTACTTCGACTCTTTTACTGATCAGCTACGGATTCTTCTCCTCTAAATGTTCCAAAAGCTCCAAGTATCTCCATATATATCCAAAATGTACCTTGACCTATAAAGACATTAAAACATAGCCTAGACACACAGAATATACCCCAAATAGAGCCAATAACCTGGCATAAAAATGGTAATAAATAGGCTATATCAAAAAGTAAGTAAAGTAAAAAAACTAGATGAAATCCTATACCTAGTCTAATGGTGATGAGAGTCCCCAACAATGGCGCCAAATTTAATGTGTTCAAATTACCCTTGAGAAACTCCCAAATAAGAGAGTGATTGCAATATTTTCGGATTGTATCCATAGAGAATCGATATTTCACACAGTAGACATATGGCTATCAGATTAAGATAGGTAGCAAAAAATGTAAAACAGTAAATAACAAAGCAGCCAATAAAAGAGTGAATGATAGCACTTGCGAAACAGATGGAAGAAGGGTGCTAGACTTAGTGTTTCATTCAGGTTTTCAGAACTTTAATCTGTAGATGCTAAAGGTTTGATCCTATAACTCGAATGCAATACTAAGATATCCAGCTCTCGCTGCGAGTCTAATCCGATGTCTAAATCCTATATTCCAGCTCTTGCATGCAAATAAGGAGCGAGTGTCGATCGATACTACAGAGTGTCGATTGGGACTTCTTTAGGCAAGCATTAACACTCAGAGGGATATGTTCATTAAGTAATTAAACCAGCTCTTGCAAGCACCTAACAACCTAACTCAGCAGAATTATATTCAGAAGTTGAACCCACTTTCGTGGTTGTCAACTATCCTAAGTTCATGGTTCAAGTTAGCTACTCTAGAACACAAGAAGTTAGTTCAGTTTTTTAAAGGATACAATAAATCACCCTAGCAATTATATACTTCAGATGTTCATCAAAACCCTAGGAAACCCCTAAATCTAATAGATGATCTACGCAAACATGATATGTGAAAGCATAATCCTAGAAAGACTATAAATCATATATAAAACCAAAGGAGTTTCAAGAGAACTCTCAAGGAGTTCACTCTTCTCTCCAGACCTATAGCTAATATTAAAAGAAAGCGTAGCCGTTAAAAATAGCTTAGAAAACATATATAAATGGTTTTGAGTCGGCCAAGGGTAATCTGTAAATAAAAAAAACTTTGGGGCAAAGTTGCAATTCTTAAAGCATCATTATAATACGTCGGTGTGCTGATTTTGAGGAATTTTAATCATCAACAAAGGTGGTGTTGTTCTACAATCCTTTGATTTCTTGAATTCTCGATAGTTTCCGGCTCACGAGTCAAACGCACAACTCTTCAATAAAAAGTGCATAACTTTTGATCTAGGATCATGATTGACCTCAAACTGGTGGCATTTGAAATCTAAAGGAAATCTCTGTTCTTTTTGTCAAAATATGAGCTCCATCGCACCCTGAGAAGTTTTCATCCATTGCTAAACTTCTGACATATATGTGCAGTCCTGCACCTCAAATAGCTCTATATTCTCCAATGTTTTCTAAAACGTACATGGACCTGAAAAGACTCTAAAACAGACTCCAAACACATATAATATACTCTAAATAAGACTTATACCATGTCCTGAAAGTGGTAAAAACCAGGGTATATCAGAGTCCATTTGTTCTTTGATCAATACTCTCAAGGTAAAGCCTACACCATTTTATGTAAGAAATAAGGTTAGTATAGGGGTATGTTAGGCGGCATCAGCAAAGATGTGGGTTGGATGATATGGTTTCTAATCTAAGGTAGAGTAAATATGGTACCTCTAAAGTTGGCACTGTCTTGCAACATAGCAGAGGTAATGATAGAAAGTTTAAAAGAATGTGAATCCCTGCGTTTTCAAACATCTTTCTCATAGCTATTCTAAGTTTTGCTTGAGAGCAAGCAAAGGATAAGTATGGATGAGTTGATAAACTATGAATTTTACCAGTTTTCAGCCATAGTATAAGTCCTTTTTAGAGTATATTTTATATGATTCAAGTCTATTTTGGAGTCTTTTCAGGTCAATGCATGTTTTGGAGCAATGTGAAGATTATGGAGCATTGGGGAGATTATGGAGCAATTTAGAGCTTATAGATGCGGAAACTTGTAATTGTTCAAGAAATCAGAAGTAAGAGCAAGGATTTAGAAGAAGCGTTGATCAACACCCTTCCTTGTTTTCGCTCATGCAAGTAGACAGGTCCGACTTGATTCAAGATCAACTCAAACCCAGAAGTCCCACATATTACAAGATTACCCTTTTGCCGACTTTATACCTAGTTTTTATAGTTTTTGCCATTTTTGGGCACAGAGACCACCTTACACATTATCACAATTCATAGTAATTCTTAGAAGCTTTTATTAGTTTTTGGAGAGAAGATCAAAGATTCCTTCAGAGATTTGTATTAGAACTCTAGTATTTCTTACTATATCTATTTATGCAATTCCTTCAGTTTATGTCTTGCCTAATTATGTCTGAGTAGTTATTTGTTATATTTAAGGTTTAGATGAATTATTGAAACATAGAACCTAGGGTGATTTAATTTAGATCCTTCACATGATTGATCTAACTCCTTGTGTTCTAGAGTTGCTAACTAGAACCTTGAACTTATATAATTGACAACCGCGAGAGTGGTCATTACCTGAATATAATTGTGCTAAGCTAGGTTTTTAGGTGCATGCGAGAAACGGTTTAAGTAATCTAATGAACATATTTACCTGTGTGTTAATGCTTGTTTAAAGAAGTATCATCGATCGACACTATAGTATCGATCGACACTATAGTATCGATCGACACTCGCTTCTTATTCGCAGGCATGATCTGGAATATACGATTAAACATCTAATTAGACTCGCAGCGAGAGCTGGATATCTTACTATTGCATTTAACTAGAATGGTTCATTACATATCCTTAGCATCTATAACCCATAAGTCTGATTGCCTGGAACCCTAAGTCTACCTACTTTCACAGATATCTTAAAACCGATTATTTACTTGTTTATTTACTGTTTCATTAATTATTTGCCTAGTTTAATCTTGACTCTTATAGTTTATTATGTATTCGCGCTCTCTATGGAATTGATCCATAAGTAATGCAATTGATCCCTAAGTAATGCAATTGATCTTTTATTAAAGAGATTTTGTTATAGAGTAATTTGAGTTACATCAATAGATCTGAACCAATCGAAACTTAAGATTCCCCATCACCATTGGGGAAAAGTTTAGTTTGGACTTTTTTAAATCATATTTGGCTTAAATCCTAGAAAGCATATTTCTTGAATTTTCTTCAGAATTTCTCTTCCAGTGGCTAAGAGCCTTCAGAGAATCTTAAATCTTGTCAAACACTGTGGTTCCTCTACCACTACAAGTAGCTGACCAAGCTGACAATATTCTACTTCTAGCCTCAAACATGTTTAGCAATCCACAATCAAATTTGAAGGATTTTTTGTAGGATTCATGAGAAGACGTTAGACTTAGAATAACTGGTCTATATGGTCAGAGCCTCTTTCAAAAATCTGATTGCAAGTTGGAAACAGATCTAACCAAACCTTCACATCTGTCTAACTTTTATCAAAACTTCTTCCTCTCTCTGCTATCGATAGCTAGACTACTTCGACCCCTATTGCTACGATAGGGAACCAAGAATAGGCAGCATGTGGTCTTTATATTTTTGATGTTGTTTTATTTCTGAAGAATTTGAAGTACCCGGGAGGATTTGAATCCATGAACATGTCATGAAGGCATTCATTTTACCAAATTCGCTTCTTTCTGTTGATTTACGTAATTTAATACCTCTTTTGATAATAGATATCAGTCAATATTACATTATATTAATTTCTCCTTTTGAGAAAATTATCCACTTTACAAAAACTTTGCTTATTTTTAGTTATAGATAACATGATGTACCAAGTATGACTTACTCTGGGTGTTAATAAATAGTTGTGAATAAATTTTGTCTTATCATGTATCAGAATAGGTATAAAAGCTGTCAGGCTTCGGCTTACCATGTACCTAGTTGAGCTTTTTTAGGAAACTTGGCAGTATTCATATTTATCAAGTGTTTGCGAGCGAGTCTGGCTTTCTGTTCAGATAGGCTTTCTTAAGCTCACGCGACATGATGAGTGAACTCAAAAAATGTTACTCATGAAAATGATGTCATTTCACCAAGGCTCCTATGAGAGATGTGAGAAAATATTGGTTGTTGCATGGCTAGAGCACTGATGTGATAAAAGGAGCATAAAATCTCAGAACTAAGGAGCTTGTACATAGAGGGGGCTAAAGAGCTTGGAATTCAGAAGCTTGATAATAGAGGGAGCTGAAGAGCTTGGTGAACTGAAAAAGAAAAAAAAATGTTTTATTAATAGATGCACCCAAATTGGGTTGTC
The DNA here is from genome assembly GCA_905132885.1 of Moricandia moricandioides. Lineage (NCBI taxonomy): Eukaryota > Viridiplantae > Streptophyta > Magnoliopsida > Brassicales > Brassicaceae > Moricandia > Moricandia moricandioides. Next base: position 31,647 of record CAJHQQ010003114.1, on the reverse strand, counting down.
TACGTACGCTGAATTAACATTTTTAATAGATCAAGTTCTTTGACAAGCATTCGCTTAGTTTAGTGTGACTGTAGATGGGTTTTCTCACCCAAAATCCCAAGACAGTTATCGGGCCTGTCAACCCTAAGCCCACACACCAGCTGTTTCCCGGACAGAGCTACACATATATATATATGTATGGTCAACGTAATCGAAGAGAGGCTGCAGCAAGGAAAAAACACACGACAAGAAGAATCAGATATACCAGGAAGAAGCAAACAAGGAGGAGACAACAATACATGATAAGATAGCTTAGGCTTAAGACTATATTATCTAAGGGCTTTGTTGTGTCATCTAGCTACTGCATATTTGATTGAGTGTAGAAGAATTGTCTAGCACGCTAACATCAGCGTTCTAGGGTCTCTTTGATTCATAGTGGATTTGGGAGTAGGTTATCTCCCACGAGACGTACCGGTTCAAGTCCGGGAACTCGTTAAACTGATTGTGTCATTATCTTGTGTGCTCTTGATCTAGATCATAACTCAACACAACCTAGCTAAGTCTTATCTATACCTTGATCTAAAGGTTTACAAGTGGTATCAGAGCTCCCAGGTCATTAAGGATAATTAGAAGGAAAGAGTATAAATATATATCAGATCAACACGCTATGTCAAGCACACGCATTGAAGTAGATCGCTTCGATGGCACAGGAGATTTTGCGCTATGGAAAGTACGGATGCTCGCACACTTCGGAGTACTCGGTTTAAAGACTATCCTCACTGATGAAAAACTCTTAAAGGACGGCACAGAAACTAAGGAGGACCCCGACTTGGCTATAAAGGACACGGGAAAGGGAACAGCTGGCGTCATTGGATCTTCAACAGCGATAGATCCAGCAAAATTTGAGAAGTCAGAAAAAGCTAAAGACCTAATTGTGCCGAATGTTGGGAACAAGGTCCTAAGGAAAACTAAACACTGTGAGACTGCCGCTGCAATGTGGAGCACACTGGATAAGTTGTATACCGAGACATCACTTCCAAACCGGATATATTTACAGCTGAGGTTTTACACCTTTAAGATGTCCGACTCCAAGACCATCGATGAGAATGTAGACGATTTCCTAAAACTCGTTACAGATCTTAGCAATTTACAAGTTGAAGTATCAGAGGAGGTTCAGGCAATATTATTACTCAGTTCACTACCGAACAAGTTTGACCAACTCAAGGAAACTCTCAAATATGGAAGAGATACACTAAGTCTAAATGAGGTAACTGGAGCTGCCAAATCCAAGGAAAGAGAATTAATTGAGAGTGGGAGATTCACCAGGTCAGGTGGAGAAGGTCTGATTGTTGAAAGAGGGAGATCTGATCGACGACCAGAAAGGAGCAGTGGAAAATTCTACAAAGGAAGGTCTAAGAGCCGATATGGGAGATCTAAGTCACGCCCCAGGAACAACAAGAAAGGATGTTTTATATGCGGGAAAGAGGGCCATTGGAAGCGTGAGTGCCCTGATAAGAAGCCATTCAAACCTCAGGACGCAGCAAATATGGCTGAAGAATCAAAGGAACCTATGATCTTAACGGTCAGCACCCAAGATACCAAGGAAGAATGGGTAATGGACTCAGGGTGCTCATTCCATATCACCCCCGATAGACACTTCCTATTTGACCTAGAAGAGTTTAAGGGAGGGAAAGTGCTAATGGCAAACAACACACATAGCAACATTGAAGGAATTGGAAAGATTAAAATCTTAAATCCTGATGGCTCTAGTGTGATCCTAACTGGTGTAAGATACATGTCTGGTATGATCAGAAACCTAATCTCATATGGAATGCTGGAAACCTCAGGGTGCATATATGAAGGAAAGGATCTTACCGTTGACTTCAACAAAGGCGATAAGAAAGTTATCTCAGGGAAGTATCATCAGGGACTTTATTATCTTAAAGGGACCGTCTTAAAAGGGGAAGCTAATGTAACCAAAGCTGAAAGAAATATGACCAACATTTGGCATTCACGTCTTGGTCATATGAGCCTCAACAACATGTCAGAGCTTGTCAAGAATGGATTCATAAGTGATAAAGATGTCAGCAAACTGGATTTATGTGAACATTGTATTATCGGGAATTCACATAAGCAATGTTTTCAAAAGGCTAAGCACATGACTAAAGGTATACTAGAGTATGTTCACTCTGATCTCTGGGGCTCTCCTTTTACACCCGACAGCCTGGCAGGAAACAAGTATTTCGTGACATCCATCGATGATTACTCCAAGAAAGTGTGGATCTACTTCTTGAAAACCAAAGACGAAGTATTTTCAAAGTTTACAGAATGGAAGGCCGAAGTCGAAAATAAAACCGAGAAAATGGTCAAATGCCTGAGAACTGACAATGGCCTGGAGTTCTGTAATAAGCAGTTTGATGAGTACTGCAAGAAGGCAGGTATCAAACGACACAGAACCTGTACTTACACCCCACAACAAAATGGAGAGTCAGAAAGGATGAACCGGACTATCATGGACAAAGTAAGATGCATGTTAGCCGAATCTGGATTGGACCAAAGTTTTTGGGCAGAAGCTGCATCCACCGCAATCTACTTAATCAACAGATCACCCAACTCCTCACTACAGTTCAAACTACCCGAGGAAGTTTGGACTGGGGTAAAACCCGATTTAGGACACCTCAGAACTTTTGGATGCTCAGCATACGTTTATGTGACCGAAGAGAAGACAGGACCCCGAGCCCTTAAGGGAGTATTTACGGGATACCCTACGGGAACTAAGGGATACCGAGTGTGGATACCTCAAGAAGGGAGATGTAGAACAAGCAGAAACGTGATATTTAATGAAGACGAGCTATACAGACACACGATTGCCAAAAGTGAAACAAAAGCAGAGGTTACAACTGATAGAAAAAGTAAGAAGAAAGTATCTTTCAGTGATGAGTTCATCAGGGGACCTTCTCCATCTACCGAAGTTGAAGATACACCTGATCAAGGTGGAGAAGAATCATCATCCGAAAGCTCCAGTAGTAGCTCACAGAACCAGGAACATGAAGATACAGCCGAGAGTGGAAGTGACAACACAGAGACCCTGGACAACTACATTCTGGCTCGGGATAGAGAAAGAAGACAAAATGTGAGACCACCATCGTGATATGAGGATGGAAACTTTGTAGCTTATGCACTAAGTGTTACTGAAGACTTGGAGATTGAAGAACCAAAATCTTATGCTGAAGCTATGAGAAGTAGAGAAAGAAGGCTGTGGAAACGGGCTGCTGAAGAAGAAATGGAATCCCACAGAAAGAATAGAGCGTGGGACCTAATAGACAGACCTACTAAAGCCAAGCCGGTTGGATGCAAATGGCTGTTTAAAATCAAACCAGGGATACCAGGTGTTGAGGATAAACGATTCAGAGGCAGACTAGTTGCGAAGGGATATTCTCAAACAGAAGGAATTGACTACAACGAGATATTCTCACCAGTGGTAAAACACGTCTCGATCAGAGTCATGCTCAGCATTGTGGTAAACTTAGACTTTGAGCTAGAGCAGATGGATGTAAAAACAGTGTTCCTACATGGAAGCCTAGAAGAAAGAATTCTAATGGATCAACCGGAGGGTTTTATACAACCAGGGTCAGAGAACAAAGTATGCCTACTAAGGAAGTCCCTATATGGTCTGAAGCAATCACCAAGAAGATGGAATCACTGATTTAATAGTTTCATGAAGGATCAGTTATTTGAGCGGAGCAGCAAAGACCCGTGTGTCTATATGAGAGATGTACAAACTGACAAAGCGGTATACCTATTACTATATGTCGATGACATGTTGATTGCCTCAGGAAACACTAAAGTCATCAAGGAACTAAAGGAGAAACTAAGTGGAGAATTCGAGATGAAAGACATGGGAAAAGCCTCAAGGATATTAGGCATGGATATCACGAGAGACAGAAAGAAAGGAATACTAACTCTGTCTCAAGGGAAGTACATGGAAAAGGTTCTAAAAACATTTGGAATGCAGGATGCGAAAGCAGTAGTAACCCCGACATCATCTCAGTTTAAACTAAGAAGCCTAACAGACCTAGAGTGGAAGGAAGAGGCAGGGCATATGGAACGAGTCCCCTATGCAAGTGCCGTAGGGAGTTTGATGTATGCGATGGTTGGCTCAAGACCCGATCTAGGATTTGCAGTGGGCTATGTATGCCGGTTTATGAGCAGACCCGGAAGAGACCACTGGTCTGCAGTTAAGTGGATCCTAAGGTATCTAAAAGGTGCAGTTGACACAAACCTAACATTCTGAAACCAGTCTGCTCTCACATTCGAAGGATTCACGGACTCAGACTACGCTACTGACATAGACAGAAGACGATCAGTTACAGGATATGCATTCAAAATGGGAGGCAACACAGTTTCATGGAAATCTTGCCTACAATCAGTCGTAGCACTATCTACCACAGAAGCAGAATACATGGCATTGAATGAGGCAGCTAAAGAAGCTATGTGGCTAAAAGGTCTATGTTCTTAGTTAGGCTTCACGCAACATAGCTTAAACTAAACTGTGACTCACAGAGTGCTATAGCCCTAGTCAAGAACCCAGTACATCACGAGAGAACAAAACATATAGACACCAAGTTCAATTTCATTCGAGACCTAGTTGAGTCAGGCGATATTGTTCTAACCAAGATTCATACTACAGTAAACCCAGCAGACTTTCTTACAAAGACAGTACCTTGTCAGAAGTTCCAGCTTTGCTGCGAGCTTTTGAACATTCACTAAGTGAAAGAGAAGACAGCTCCAGGTGACCTTGACTCCACCCTCGCATTTAACAACAAACAGTGTCAAGTTAAATCATGAACGTGAGTCAAGAAACAAATCACCGTGACAAAAGGAGTCACCTGGAGCCTAAGTAGAATCGAGAAGAGAACTCGATTCAGGTGGAGAAATCCCAAGTAGACAGTCACGGGGTACCACAGTATGGGAGACCCAAGCATCCATGATAGAGTCAGCTTTACACCCGAGGAGTCAGACTCATGTCTCATCAACCATCCGTTCAACTCCCGATCCTCCTACAGCAAATCACAAGGAATATTTCTCTATTTGTAACTAACTCGAGTATGTTACCAAATAGAGAAAGGTATGATTGTGAGAGAAAGCTTATCTGGAAGACCGGGGTATGTCAACACGTCACCGAACCGACAGGGGGTCTCAAAGAAGAGTAAGTGGGTTTTTTTCCGGTACCGGTAAAAGGATAGTTTGACGTAGAGGTAAGTAATTCCTAAAATCACGAGAAGGGTTACTTCAGGTGGAGGGTGAGAGACACATGCAACAAAAGGGGGGTACACCAATCGAAAGAAGCATACCTCACTTGGTATACTGAGTAGTTGATAATGGAGCTCGGATCTGAGCTCAGAGGCTTGTCGGTGTCTCAAAGTTGTCCAGGACACTGCCACGAACCACCGGCAGAGACATGCAAACAGGATCAGTTCAAAAACCAGCTGGATACTTTCGAAGGAATCGAAATCGCATATAGAAGAGATAAGGATTACCTGAGAATGACCAGCGGGAGGAGGAGGTGACGGAGTCATGGCGAGGCTTGCCACCGTCACCCACGAAGAAGGGAAAATTGCCAGTCGGTGGAGAGAAAGTTCGAGAGAGAGAGAGAGTGAAGACAAAGAGACACGTGAAACAGCTTGGTACTTGCCAAGAGGATTATGGGCAGGACTCTGGGCCTTTTAGGTAGAAAAGGTGGAGATTTGTAGATGGGTTTTCTCACCCAAAAGCCCAAGACAGTTATCGGGCCTGTCAACCCTAAGCCCACACACCAGCTCTTTCCCGGACAGAGCTACACATATATATATATATATATATATATGTGTATGGTCAACGTAATCGAAGAGAGGCTGCAGCAAGGAAAAAACACACGACAAGAAGAATCAGATATACCAGGAAGAAGCAAACAAGGAGGAGACAACAATACATGATAAGATAGCTTAGGCTTAAGACTATATTATCTAAGGGCTTTGTTGTGTCATCTAGCTACTGCATATTTGATTGAGTGTAGAAGAATTGTCTAGCACGCTAACATCAGCGTTCTAGGGTCTCTTTGATTCATAGTGAATTTGGGAGTAGGTTATCTCCCACGAGACGTACCGGTTCAAGTCCGGGAACTCGTTAAACTGATTGGGTCATTATCTTGCGTGCTCTTGATCTAGATCATAACTCAACACAACCTAGCTAAGTCTTATCTATACCTCGATCTAAAGGTTTACAGTGACTTGTGAGTCTGGAAATCTGCTGTTGCACTGAGGAATGGTTGATATCTTGGGCTGTCTTCGCCGAAAGCTGTGAGGTGTGTGCTATGATTGCCTAGTTCCTCAGTCGCATGTGATTTTCCTTTCAGTACCTCTTTCTTGGTCCTCTTTAGATCTTGCTCGTTGTTCCTAGTCATCCTATTTTGCTTCATGTCGAGCTCATCAGCCCATGTATGTAATTTTTAATTATTATCATGGAGATTGATATCTTACATATTTGCATGGTTTTGGTCATCCCTTTTGATGCATTTTAAGCATATAGGATATTATTTAGGCATATTTAGGTTGCATTTCATTACATTTGTCTATGTTAGGTGTTGGAAATGCTTATTGGTGAGTTTGGAGGCAATTGAGGCTAAGAGAGTGAAGTTTGGAGCAAAATGGGGGTGTAGCGACCAGGAGTGGTCGCTACAGACCCACAGGAGAAATGCGGATGCCGTAGTGACCAGGCGTAGCGAGCAGGCGTGGTCGCTATAGACCTACAAGAGAAATGCGGATGCCGTAGCGACCAGGCGTAGCGACCAGGCGTAGCGACCAGGCGTGGTCGCTACAGGCAAAAATACCCAAATTTTTAGGGGTCAACCCAGGTTTGTTGGGTTGATCCGACTCGTTTTTTGGACTCATATATATAGTTTTAGACCCTAAAACCCTAGGGAGATCTCTTTTTCTCTCAAAATTTTTGTCTAAACTAAAAAAGCTTGAACCTTTTGGATCATTGGAAGGAAGTACTTCATTTTTATTGTGTTTTTCTTGCTCATTAACATGATTTGCCTTGAATCTCATATGGGTTTAAGGTTTCTCATGGAAAATATTGAGTAGTGAACCTGTGATTCATGAGTTAAGTAGATTAGGGTGATTAAGTGGATATTTAGAATGTCTATTGCTTGATTAACATTGTTCTATGCTTACTAAGTTTTTTTAATGCTAGATCAGACTTGATCACTCTCATCTAGATCTTAAGCTATTTTATACCCGAAAGGTGTTTGTTAAAATGCTTGAATGAACTTAATATTGCTCTTGCTTGAATAACCAAAGACATTTGATGTTAGGATTGTTAAAAGGTTAGTAGACTTAATCATAATGCTTGTTTGATAGTATTAAGCCAAAGACATTTGATGTTTAGTACTTGATTACAAAGGGAGTTCTATCATGGAAGTGGATTAGTCTATTTTATGAGTTCTAGACTTATTGATTTGTTGATTGTTTTGTTTGTGCATCCTAGATTGAATCTTGATCACCCGATATCGATTATCTTGCCCATGGATCCATCCTTACCTATTGATTGAAAGTTTGATTCTTGCACTTATTTCTTGTTTGAATTTGAGATCACCTTGTTTATAATTATAGGAGTTTAGCTTGTTACCAATCATCAATCTTCCTATTTGCTTAGATTAGAAAAGTTTGTGTATTCTTAGTGTTATAGATCATTAGTTCCTTGTGGATTCGATCCTAAAGTGCTGCATCGATATACCATTCGATTGTGGTAGTGTGCACATTAGGTTAATTGGCCTGTGGTAAAACGCAGTAACCAATTTGGCGCCGTTGCCGGGGAACTAAGTAGATTTATCATTAGGATTTCGAACTTTCTTGAGATTAAGATTTCTTTTCTTATGCTTTGTTTTGCTTTGTACAATTATTAACCTTTTATTCTAGGTTTTTTTTTTTTGTAGTAATGGCTGCAAGCTACTTTGACTGGCCACAAGAAGAGGAAGACACATTTGAAGATCACATGGGAGATGATGAGCCATATGTGGAGCCACCCTTCGATGAAAGTGTGCTCACACAAGAACAGAGTGTGAAGGTAGATGAGCTTTGCAAAGAGAACCCAATGTTGACAAGGAGTGACATGGCAGTAATGCTAAGGTTGAATCTTATGCAACACCGGGCAATACTAGAAGGAAGAGAGCTCACAAGTACTGAGATAAGGATTGCTCATCAGCTCAAAGAGGTATTTTATTGGGTTCCACCAACCCAACTAGAAGGTATAAGCGATTCTACTTTTGAACTTCATTATTTTGAGGATAGTCGCTTGCCTTGTGCTGAAGATATTGCCTCTGATTTAAATTCTCATGTGCTCATCAACGAATGTCTTGATCTGATATGTGAAACTAGAAAACTAGATGACTTGAGAGTAGAAAAGATTGCTAGAGATCATCTTGAAGTTTGTTTTGACAAGGACTATCTTTGTGCTTCAATTGATCTTGAAACTGAATTTTTTATGCTTGATGAACCTAGACCTCTTCTTGAACTAGCTGATCGAGGGGGTTAACTTGATGTGGATAAGCTTTTGCTTGAGCTAGAAAACCCCATTGGCCAAAACAATGATGAGAATAAGAATATTGTGTTTTATTTGATTGATGGGGATAGAGTTGACTACTTTGTTAAAACATCGTTTGAGCCTTTAGTTGACTTTGTGTTTCCACCAAATGCATTTGATTCTCATGAACATCTGAACCTCAGGGAGCATTTTATAACTCATGCTACATCTCTTGTGAAGCTCTTTGATGAAAAATCTGTCTATTTTCTATGGACAGTAGTGTGCTCCTTTGCGCACTTTGTTTCTTGTTCTTGTAGGAGAAAGATCAAAGGTGCATTGGCTCAACCTTTCGATTCTTGTGATTAACAAGGACACCAAGTCAAGCTAGAGACTTAAAACAAGTGCGCTTGGGAGGCATTCCCATGTTTATCCTTTGTATATATTTCTATTTATCTCTTATCTTGCTTTAGTGTGTTTGAATAAGCTTAGGGACAAGTTTGAGGGAGTTCTAAAACTTTCCAAGAGGTCATGCCAAAACTGCCAAAGTCTCAACAAGTCGTCCCTCCACATTCCCTCCTCTCATCAAGCTAACTCCAAGTAAGTGCATCTCCACATTTGTAAATACTTAGTTCTTTCATATTTTTCCTCTTTTGATCTCTCTTTCAAGTTTACTACTACACAAGAGACTGTGTGAAGTAAGTTTGGGGGAAAGTCTACCATCTCACATTGTGTTTTTTTTTTGTTTACTTGTCATGAGTCTCATGCATTGCATTGTACATACTTATTTTCATAGAAAAACCTAAAAAAAATTGAAAATTTTCGAAAACACCAAAACAACATTTAGATTTTTATTTTGTTTCATTTTCATCCTTAAGTTTGAGTCTAAAAGCATTTAAGTTGCATTCATATACATAAGGAGTTGTGTTTTAATTTCCTTCAAAAGAACACATGTCTAGAACTCAACATGATACCCTAGCTAAACATATCAAGTAGCTTAAACATCTTAAGAAAAAAAAAACTTGTATGCTTCGAGCCTTGAAGACTCTACTTGAAACTTGTTGTGAGCTTGATATTGACTAGTTCTTGAAACCAACTCCAACCTACTTGAGGCATAATGAACTTAATTTCTCTTGCTTATGGGTACTTGCATACTCAAACATGGATCTCATACACATTTGGGTTATCTTATTCCATTCATTACCCGATTGATAACCCAAATGGCACCCCCATACCCATGAACCCTTACCATTCTTTGAAACCACCATTGATTTTCTTGTGTGAGGCCTCTTATTGATAGCTTGTCATGTGCAAAATCTTGAGAGTATTGGGAGCGACATAGGTTTGTTCTCATCTTTTGCTAGCATTATGACCTCACTTTAGCTAGTATTTAGGATTGTGGTTGGGTTTGTGTGCTTTTGAGTTTAAGATTTTGGGTTTGGGAAAAGAGAAGAATTAAAAGAATGAACAAAGAGAGTGCTATAAGAAGAGAAATCCCTAGAGACAAAAGAAAAGCTTTAGATGTGTCAAATAAAACCCCCAAAAGAAAAAAAAAACAAGAAAAAAAAAGAGAATGGGGAAAGATAAAAAAAGAAAGAGAGCTAGAGCTAAATGTTATTAAAGATGAAAAGTCCCTAGTTGGTTAAGTAAAAGAAAAAGAAAATAGTGTTCATTAGGTGAGTGATGAGATGGATGTTATCTTTGGTTTTTGGGATGAGGAAGAAGAAGGGTAGAACTTGGAGTCATTTAGGAAAAGGATAGTTTGATGGGAATCAATCTATGTATGCATGAATTGCTCCTTATCTCAGATAAATTTTTCATAATCATCAAGCTCTTATTTTTGAGTGATTACCACTTTAAAAAGATGTATTTGAAACCTTCTCTTCTTTCACATTAGACCATTTTCACTCACCAAACCAAATGATTGAGATCAAGTTCCCATTTGCAAGAATTCACCTTATTTGCTTGTTAATAAATGTGAGATTTGGTTGAAAGAGTTATTGATTGATGAGTGAATGACTTGTATAAAGATATTGGAGTTGAGATAGACCTTCAGAAGCTAGAGTGCAATAGGAAAGATTGTTCATGCTCCTTGCTATGTTTACCTAGGATGTGATGTTGAAGGCTAGGAAGTGTATCTTTTGGTTCTGAGCTCCCATCTTCAAACCCTCTCTTGCTTGTTTTTGAAAGTTCACTTGAGGACAAGTAAAGGACAAGTTTGGGGGAGTTTGATATCTTACATATTTGCATGGTTTTGGTCATCTCTTTTGATGCATTTTAAGCATATAGGATATCATTTAGGCATATTTAGGTTGCATTTCATTACATTTGTCTATGTTAGGTGTTGGAAATGCTTATTGGTGAGTTTGGAGGCAATTGAGGCTAAGAAAGTGAAGTTTGGAGCAAAATGGGGGTGTAGCGACCAAGAGTGGTCGCTACAGACCCACAGGAGAAATGCGGATGCCGTAGCGACCAGGCGTGGTCGCTACAGACGTACAAGAGAAATGTGGATGCCGTAGCGACCAGGCGTGGTCGCTACAGGCAAAAATACCCAAATTTTTATGGGTCAACCCGTGTTTGTTGGGTTGATCCGACTCGTTTTTTGGACTCCTATATATAGTTTTAGACCCTAAAACCCTAGGGAGATGTCTTTTTCTCTCAAAAATTTTGTCTAAACTAAAAAAGCTTGAACCTTTTGGATCATTGGAAGGAAGTACTTCATTTTTATTGTGTTTTTCTTGCTCATTAACATGATTTGCCTTGAATCTCATATGGGTTTACGGGTTTCTCCTGGAAAATATTGAGTAGTGAACTTGTGATTCATGGGTTAAGTAGATTAGGGTGATTAAGTGGATATTTAGAATGTCTATTGCTTGATTAACATTGTTCTATGCTTACTAAGTGTTCTTAATGTTAGATTAGACTTGATCACTCTCATCTAGATCTTAAGCTATTTTATACCCGAAAGGTGTTTGTTAAAATGCTTGAATGAACTTAGCATTGCTCTAGCTTGAATAACCGAAGACATTTGATGTTAGGATTGTTAGAAGGTTAGTAGATTTAATCATAATGCTTGTTTGATAGTATTAAGCCAAAGACATTTGATGTTTAGTACTTGATTACAAAGGAATTTCTATCATGGAAGTGGATTAGTCTATTTTATGAGTTATAGACCTATAGACTTGTTGATTGTTTTGTTTGTGCATCCTAGATTGAATCTTGATCACCCAATATCGATTATCTTGCCCATGGATCCATCCTTACCTATTGATTGAAAGTTTGATTCTTGCACTTATTTCTTGTTTGAATTTGAGATCACCTTGTTTATAATTATAGGAGTGTAGCTTGTTACCAATCATCAATCTTCTTATTTGCTTAGATTAGAAAAGTTTGTGTATTCTTAGTGTTATAGATCATTAGTTCCTTGTGGATTCGATCTTAAAGTGCTGCATCGATATACCATTCAATTGTGGTAGTGTGGACATTAGGTTAATTGGCCTGTGGTAAAACGCAGTAATCAGAGATACTTGTTTTAGTTTATGTAGCATAATATGGCCACCCTTAGGCTTCTGCAGATGGTTGTCTCTCCTTCTGAAGTCAGGAATTTGATGCATTGGTGGTAGGTGGATGGGACAGAGTGCATAGCATGGATTCAGTTTTCCAACGATGATGTTTAGATGTTGTGGGAGTCGATGATTGTGAACTTTGTATCCATCATAACTCCTCCAACTTAGGTCGGCACCCGTATGGTTCTAATGAATTTTTCTGATGCTCTGCGGAAGTCTGTTAATGGTTGTTTAGATGGCATGATCTGAAGATCAGGGAGCTCCAGTTTTTCAAGTGTATCCTGGTATATCACAATTGATTATGCTTCCAGCATCAACCAATGCCATGGTTATTGCGCAGTCGGCGAGAATTATCTCTAGGACTAGTGCATTATTATGCGGCCAATCCAAGTTCTTTATCTCTTGCTCCGCAAAATTTAGGATTGTATCATCCATCATCTCTCGGGCTCCAGTTTTTACAGAGTTCATTCGTCTGGCCTGCTTTTTTATTCCTCCCATTATCATGTTAACTCTCTTACGTGAGGTTGGGGTCTCGTCACATCCGAGCTCCTTGTCTCACGATCTCATTTTGGGGTGTCAGTGTCATTGTGATTCTTTGGAGAGGAGTCTTTGTGAGGTGATAGTACTTCTTCTTGGTATTTGGAGAACAAATAAGTTCAGAACCCGTAACTTTCTTTGGTGGTATATCTATGAGACTTATGGAATTTGCACTACTTCTTGGAGTCATATTTTTCAGGCTATTCCCTGTTTTTGGTATTTGATATTCGTCTGCGTGATTGAGGTTTCATAAAATATTTTCCATGTTTCTCTCGGGCTTGCCTCCTTCACTAAGCTTACAGATCTGAACTCTTGAGACGACTTTGGATTGGAGTATTTTTTGATCAATCGAAGATGATGGGCTGGACACGAGATTACTATGGATGCTCAAAAGATGAAGAAATAGGTAAGGTGCTCATATAGACTTTGGTTGCTGATGTGAGGTTTTATTTCACTTTCAAATTAATCCTATATTCTCACTTTACTCTCTCAAATAAGAGGTCCGGTGTAGTACCTAGGGATCGAATCCACAGAGATTCTAAGATTGCACAATAGATTTATTATCTTCGAATTAAGGCTAGATGAATTATGACAATAACAATAACAATAAAAGTGATCTTTAAGATTGATTTGGTTTGTGAAGATTAATTTAGGGCACTAGACTTAGGGGAAATTCTCAGGTATGTTTTAATAATGTAGATTAATAGATTGCTAGGATTTTATTAAGTATCATTTTGAATTTAAACCTTAGAGTTTAGGAGACCACTCTCGCGCATCTCGGATGAGAGTCGATCGATAGGAACGCAATGGCGTCGATCGATGCTCATTCTAAATAGTACTAATTTCGTGGTTTAATATATTCTCTCAATTTCTAATTCAACTCTCGTTTGTTACTAATTATTTAGATTGTTTAAGATAGATTCCAGGTTATAACCATGATCTTGCTTGCGCTATAAAACCCTAATTTCTAAGATTGAAGTGATCAAATTCAACTTAGCATTTAGTATAACTTAAACAAAGAACCAAGAAGATTACCCTAACAATTCAATAAAATCACCAATACATTACTACTAGTGAATAACCATAAATCTAATAGAGAACTACTAGGACATAGCAATAAAGAACATCATTAGATTATGAATAAATTGCATAGAAAAGAATGAGTAAAAACATAAGGAGTTCAAGATCTTCTCTGTATGAAGATAAGATCTTTCTCTCCAATAGATGTAGCAATGTGTTCCAACTCTAAAAACTCTTGTGTAACTTTTGTGGCTGTTTATTTTCAGAATAATAAGCTTAGGGTTTAACAAAGATAAAAAAACCTTAATAAATAGTCTTAATTCGGCCAAGTACTTGTCTTGCAATTAACGAGACTTCTGAGTAAAACTTGTAATTTCTCAATATTTATGCCGACTTCGTCGTTGATCGACGCACAGAGTGTGACATCGATCAATGGTCCATTCATAATTCTGGATCCGACTCTGGGTTTTTGCTGAGCAGTCCTAATTGCTCCAAAATAGTCCAAAATCTCCAATTGCTTCCAATAAGTACCTAGACCTGTAAATGCTCTAAAACAATGTCAAATGTATATAAAAGACTCTAAATATTATATATATATAGGTAAAATAGGTAAAATCCATAGTATATCAACTCCCCAGACTTAACATTTTTCTTGTCCTCAAGCAAACAAAGCATGTGTGAGAAGTTTTGAAAAACGAAAACTCACATACTATCTAAGTATAACTGTCACCTCACTTTCTTGCAGCCACATCCTATCAAATCAATCACAAAGAAATTTTATATACCTTATCCTAGTATAGCAACCAAATTCATTCTACAATAACTTAGCGAATACTAGACTGACTCACCCCTCTACTGATTGCATTTCTTTTCATAAAATAAAGTGCAGGCTTTACCTTGGGATTATCGATCAAGGGACACATGGACTCTTACCTCTGCAAGTATCTGAACACACATGTAGCCTTCTCTGATTCCTTTCTTCTCTCTCTTCTCAGTTAATGTCTCCCTTTTTTTGAGGATATCATTTAATTTTTTTAATTGACTGAGATATTTGGATAGGCTTCCATGAATCAAGCCTCAAAGGTTTTTGCCACCAGATCCTGTTCACTTTGTTTTCCCTTTATCTCTTCCTATGATCATATGAATCAAGCTTTAATGGTTGTAGCCAGCAAATCATGTTTGATTCCTTTTTAATCTGAAGGGGAGAGAGGGGAATCAGAAGCACACAGACTTTTACCTTCCAAATTTGCAGAAGGAATCCAATCCAGTGCATACCAAATCTCAAAGCAAGTAAGTAATGTCAGGATTCGTGTTGGAAATCAGCTTCGTTCCTCCAAACTTTCTAAGCAAGTGTGATATAGTGGCATGATGATTCACTTTAGTATCTCTAGTAATCTCTGCAAATAACCTTCTAAGAATGGTGCTAAAGTGTGGTTAGTCAATAGTAAATTTTTGACCATAGTCCTTTCTTAACTCAATATAACTTTTCGAAAATTTTATATAGATATAAATAACACTAAAAAACAATCAAATAGCATTACTAGACCTCCCCCATAGTTAAATTACATTGTCCCCAGTGTAATCCGCCTCAGATTGGTTATGAGAAAATAAATCATAAGTAAACAGTGTTAGAGATAGTCGAATATACAAACATTGTTAAGTGTATCGATCGATGACAGTAGGGGAGCGTCGACCGATGGTAAACCATTATCGACAATCGACGATGAACATGTGGTGTCGATCGATGGGTAATTCGAGCTATCGGGATACCTTCATACATAAAATAGATATTGAATTAGGTAATAATATAATAAATCTAAAAACTGGTTACCCTATGTTAGAACGCCAACGATCAATAGCAACAAGTGGGTGTCGATCGATGGTAGGCAGTAAGACTGAATCGTGTGTGTTTAGTCTCCATTATGATCATCTCTCTCTACGTTAGCTCTGTTAGACACTCAAAAACTTGGTGAAAATAGGATCAAACAGTGTTAAATAAATAAGTAGTAGCTAATGTAGAAATGCAACAAAAATAAAGAAACATAAGTAATAGTCTGAAACGGAGATGAAATAAAACAGAAAAGATAATCGAAAGGACTACTCCTCATAAGACGTATCCTGGTCATGCTGCTGTGGTGCTGGAGGTGATCTGGCTCGTGTCCTGGGATGGCTGAAGCACTGGCATCGCGACATGGACTCTAGCCTGGCCCATATCGCTCGAAGCGCGTCCACCATGACCCGCTGGAAGGTACCGTGGTCATGTATGGGAAGCTCTGGGATCATGGGGAAGGCTGGAGGTGGTGGAGGCGGGTGTGCTGGCTCGTCTTCTCCTGCTTCTGCGACCGGGTGCGCTGGCCGGAGACCTCCTCTGCGGGGCATTCTGAGGGGTGCAGTGTGGATGTGGTGCTCAGCTGGATGGAACGCGAGGCGCTGTAAATCATCAGAGAAGTCTGTCACCTCTCCCAGCGGTAATGGGATCATCCTCGGTCCCTCATCGTTGACAAAGAACCAAAAGTGTCCCTCCTTCAGCCACTAGGCCCTCGTCAGGTGACCCTCACCCATGAAGCGTAATCCTCTCTCTACCAAAGCTCCCTTGAGACTGTGTCAAGAAAAGTTAAGATCGGTGTCAGGAGGCTCCCTATCGTTTCCGTCTTCGCGCCTGAACCGTGGAAGGGGTTGTCCTCCAGGGACGCCAGGTGCTCAGCAATTATAGTCCCCATGTTCACCTGCTGATCGGTCTCTGGTGAAACAAAGAGCTCTTCATCTAGCCAAATAATTCCCTAACGGAATAGTATAAAAGTGTCGGCTCCTGAACCCGAACCATGTTGGGTTCCATCTTGCACAACAGGGTGTTGGCAAGGACCTTCAAAAATTAGCACAGGTTGGGGTGACGGACGTCAGTCTGAGTGGCTGAACCTGAGTCAAAATGGCCTGTCCCGATGAGGCCCAAGAAAGTAGTCAAACCAGGAAAAGGAGAAACCGCACAGGCACTGGTACCAATGTCAAAGTCGTAGATCTCGCACAGCTGCGGGATAGGGATCCTGTACCGGATGCCTCTGATGAAGAAGGTCAGGGTAGCCTCCTGTACCACCTTCGCCCAAGGGCTCTTTTAGAGCACCTGCGCTGTGGAGATGCACTGCCTCACCAGGTCTGGATAGAGAGGATATGTCTTAGTAGTCATGGTGCCTAATCCGAGCTCCTGCACCATCTGTTTGAAGTCGGTGTAGAGCCCCATTTTCTTCAAGGTTCGCTTGTCAGCAAACTTGGTCGGCTCGATGGTCAGGCCTTGCCAGGCGTAGTAATAGAGACTGTCGAAGTCGTCCCACTCATCACTCAGCCGACGGTATGTGAATTCTCTTAATGCCACAGCCTTTCGAGGGTGTGGATAGTCCTCGAATGTCACAAGGATAGCCTCCTCTTCCTTGGGCCAAGGGTCTCGGCATGGAGGACCCCGTGATGGAGCGCTGGGACCACCGACCTCGTAGCGTGCTTTATTCCTTCGCTCGTCCATCTCCATATAACGAAACAAAGCACAAATCAGAATCGGAGCAGCCGTCGATCGATGGTACCGCATGGTCATCAATCGACATAACCTAATGGCCATCGATCAATGTCGACACATGGGCATCGATCGAAGCTGTGTCGCGGATCAGTGTTCACAAAATCCAAAATAATCAACTCAAATCCTGCAAATCATGTATAAAAACGATGGATAGTCCCTAATATAGTACTACAGCACACTAAATCGTTCTACATTTCGACTAAAATTACCAAAAGATTTAATATTTCTTCAAACCCTAAAAATTTCCCTAAAATTAGAGATTTGGAGAACATACCTTGAAGATTTATTGATTTAAAGAGTTGAACAGGTAGAGAGTGTAGAAATCGTGTGGTCTAGGCTTAAAAACGAGCAAATTCGGCCAAAAATTCAGAGAGAAATCGGGTGTAGAACTCATGTGTGTTTTTGGCGGTTTGGAGAAAAGTGTTTTATGAATTGGGGTCGTGTCGAGTTAACCTACCCGCCGCACGACCGTCGATCGATGGCAACATAGGGCCATCGATCGATAACAAAATAGGGGCATCGACCGGTGGCAACATAGGGGCATCGATCGATGGTCTGGTTGGTGACTCCTTATTTAGTTGAGATTTTTATAATTGCATAAATAATAAGTAATTATTAATACTTGTTAATTATTAAAGTATTACTGCTAATATATAAATTTTTCTTTTGGTTTTTGTATTTTTATCATTATATAAATATTATTGTATTAGTAATCTAGTGGGTTGCCTCCCACTCAGAGCTTGTTTAAAGTCGTTAGCTTGATCGGGAATGGGCTCATCATACGTGACCAGGTATCTCTAGACGTGTGGTATGTGTATGCGGAATTTTAGCTCTAGTCCAATAGTGTTTCACTGGCTGCCCATTTACCATGAAATCTTCTCCCTTATGATTAAACAGGACAACTGTCCCATGAGGGGTAACTTCTTTGATGGTGAAGGGTCCGGACCAACGAGAACGTAATTTCCCAGGGAATAGGGGTAGCCGAGAGTTTTACAGGAGCACTTGATCATTTTGTTAGAAATGACGTGAAATAATTTTCTTGTCGTGATAGGCTTTCATTCTCTCCTTGTATAATTTTGAGTTCTCGTAAGCGTGATATCGGATTTCGTCTAGCTCAATTAGGTGAATTAATCTCTTTTCAACTGCGGATTTAGCATCAAAGTTTATTATTTTTATGGCCCATTCGGCTTTATGCGCTAGCTCTACAGGGAGATGGCAGGATTTTCCATAGATTAAGTGGAATGGGGTAGTTCCTAATGGAGTTTTAAACGCTGTTCGGTATGCCCAAAGTGCATCATCTAACTTCAAAGACCAATCTTTACGGGTTGATCCTACCGTCTTTTCTAGGATTTCTTTGATCTGATGGTTGGATACTTCTACTTGTCCGCTGGTTTGAGGGTGATAGGGTGTAGCTACTCGATGGTGGACTCCATGTTTCTTAAGCAGTCTTTCGAACACTTTGTTAATGAAGTGGGTACCTCCATCGCTTATTACGATTCTCGGGACTCCAAATCTGGGAAGGATAATACTCATAAAGATTTTAACAACTATGGCAGCATCGTTTCTCGGAGTTGCTATTGCTTCCACCTATTTAGATATATAGTCTACAGCGACCAGTATGTATTTGTTTCCGTGCAAAGAAGGGAAAGGACCCATGAAATCGATACCCCAACAGTCGAACACTTCAACTTCAAGTATGAAATTTTGTTCCATCTCGTTTCTCTTGCTGATTTTTCCTCTTCTTTGGCAGGGGTCGCATTTCACTACGTAGGCTTGAGCATCTCGAAACATAGTGGGCCACCAAAAGCCTGCTTGTAGGATTGTTGACACTGTCTTAAAATTAGCGAAATGTCTGCCGTAATCGGATCCGTGACAATGATATAGAATTTCTGGAGTTTCGCTTTCGGCAACATATCGTCCATATATGCCGTCAGAGCAGTGTTTGTAAAGATAAGGTTCATCCCAGTGGTATCTCCGGATTTCTGTCAAATTTTTATTTATGATATCCTTTGAAGTGTTCGGGTTCTACTTCGACCGCAAGATAGTTTACTATATCTGCATACCAAGGTCTATTGGTGTTGTTCAGTGCACACACACCCTGACTTAAACTTCTACCTCCGGGAGAATCATTATTTGGAAATGAAAGATTAAAACTGACATTGATATCGATAGGGATGATTATTTCATTGGCTTTCTCGAAGGCATCGTAGGTCGACGGTATATGCGTAGCATCGCTCGATGTTTGAAGAGTGTTGTCGTTCGATGAGCTTAGCATAGTGTCGATCGATTCTAGTTCATGTGACGAAATAACTTTGCTGATGAAAGTTGATTTTGCTAAGTAGACATTTTCTGTGGGTAAGAAATCGTGTATAGGGATGTCGTCATCTACTCTTATTCGTGACAAGTGATCTACGACTCCGTTTTCTACTCCTTTCTTGTCCTTTACTTCTATATCAAATTCTTGGAGAAGTAGAATCCACCGTAAAAGTCTCGGCTTAGCGTCTTTTTGTTCATTAAATATTTTAATGCGGTGTGGTAGGTGTGAACAACTACCTTCGAACCGACTAGATAGTAACGAAATTTTTCGAAGGCGAATACTACCTCTAGTAACTCTTTTTCCGTCGTCGCATAGTTGCGTTGCGCGTCATCGAAGGTCATACTAGCGTAGTATATAGGGTGTAACGTTTTGTCCTTTTTCTGCCCGAGCAAAGCGCCTACATCGAAGTCGCTGGCGTCGCACATAATCTCAAAAGGTAAAATCCAATCCAGTGCTTGGACAATGGGGGCGGATACGAGTGCTGATTTTATTTCTTTAAAGGCTTCGAGACATTGAGGTGTAAAATTGAATTTCACATGTTTGCACAGAAGTGCAGTAAGGAGCCTAACAATTTTGCTAAAATCTTTTATTAATCGTCTATAGAATCCAGCATATCCTAGTAAACTTCTAACGTCTTTGACATTAGTGGGTGGCGGCAGTCCAGTCATAACGTCAATTTTTGCCATGTTCACCTCAATTCCGGCTGCTGATACCTTGTGGCCCAAGCAAATTCTGTTGTTAACCATAAAATGGCATTTTTCCTAGTTCAAAACCATATTTATCTCTTAGCATCGGGCTAATGTCTTACATAGGTTATCGATACATGTCTTGAATTTTGGACCATATACCGAGAAATCGTCCATGAAAACCTCCATGAAGTATTCGATCATATCAGTAAATATCGACATCATGCATCTTTGGAAGGTCGCAGGGGCATTGCAGAGTCTGAATGGCATCCTGCGATATGCGAACGTTCCATAAGGACATGTAAGGGGGTCTTTTCTTGGTCGTCCGGATGTATGGGGATCTGGAAGAATCCAGAATAACCATCAAGAAAGCAATAGTATTCGTGGCTCGCGAGCCGTTATAGCATCTGATTGATAAAGGGTAAGGGAAAATGATCTTTTCGTGTGGCAGCATTTAGTTTCCTATAATCAATACACATCATGTGTCCGGTGACAGTTCTAGTAGGAATCAATTCATCTTTATCATTTTTACTACGGTAATTCCTTCTTTCTTCGGGACAACATGAACTGGACTGACCTAGTTGTTGTCTGATATCGGGTAAATGACGCCTGCCTCGAAGAGTTTCATGATCTCCTTCTTAACTACTTCCTTCAGGTTCGGGTTGATGATTTTGATTCATCATCAAGGTGTATCCAATGCATACATAAATCAGGAGAAATTCCCGGTATGCCATCTAGCAAATATCCGAGAGCTTTGCGGTGCTTTTGCAGTTTAATAAGCAATAGTGCTTGCTCTCCGCTACTCAAATCGGAATTAATTATGACAGGGTAGGAGTTGCCGTAAATAAAAGAATATTTAAGGCCATTTGGAAGTGGGTTAAATTCGATTTTAGGTGCTTTACCTTTTCTCCAATCGTCGGTTGCAATACGTTGTCGATCGATGGGGACGTCGGGATGTTGATCGATGGGTGTCGACAAATATAGATCTTCGATGTCGATGTTGAAAATTCCTTGTGTGGCGTCCATCAACCTTGTGTACTCTCTATTGTGATCTTCTAACGTAGGGATGTCGCCTTCAGGGGATTTGCTTGCTTTCTCTAAAGGTTCGTTCGAGCACATATCTATGAATGATTCTTCTACTAAATCAGAAAGATGATCGATATGGTAAGTTTGACCATCGATCAAAGGTTGTTTTATTATCTTTTGCATGTCAAAAATCATCGGTATCTTCCCGATGTTGAGGCATATACATCCTCCTCTGACATCAATGATCGCTCCGGCGGTGGCCAAGAAAGGTCTTCCTAAGATAATTGGATTTCGAGGTTCTCACTCATATTTAAGCACTATGAAATCTGCAGGTATATCACAGTTATTAACGCGTACGGGAACGTCCTCAAATATACCCTCCGGGATTTTAATGGATCTGTCAGCTAAAACAAGAGTAATTCTGGTAGGTTGAAATTGTGTTAGCCTGAGAGTGACTGCAACGGAGTAAGGCATCAGATTTACACTAGAGCCTAAATTGCAGAGGGAATTTTGAAATCTCTCATTGTTAATAGTGCAATCTAAAACGAAACTAGTCGGATCAGGGAGTTTAACTGGAGTTTTTCCTCTAATGATTTCACTCACCTCTTCGAATACCATCATCACGCAGTGTTCCGATTCATGGAATTCTCGTGAAGTTGCATCTTTCATGTACTGCTTAATGGTGGGCGAGATGTGAATGGCATCGCTTAGTGGCATCTCAATGTTTATTTTGTCAAACGATTTCTTGCATATTACTTTATCTAGCTGTTTCTCTTTCTGATTAGCGTTTTTCGGGGGAAGGGGAGCGTTGGCATGGTAGACTTTTGTCCTAACCGGTTTGGTTGGTACTGGGTCAGGGCGTCAATCGATGGTCGATCGATGTCCGGTAAAGGTTGTCGATCGATGTCTCTTATGTATATGCCTTTTCCCTTAGGTTCAACAATTAACTACTGAAGATCGTCATTTTTTCTAGTAAATCGGGTTCAGGGAGGATATCGGGGTTCGTTTCGTACATTTCCAGTGGGATGGGATACGATTTTTCAGTTTTGTTTTCGCTCGTTGTGATTTTCTCGAACTCATCGATGGTGATACTTTCTTTAATGCCAGAGGCGAGTTTTCGACCGCTTCGTAAAGCTACGACATTGCATTGTTTTATGGGGTTAGCATCTGTTCTACCAGGTAAAAATCCGTCCTCTGATGGACATAGCGTTGCTCGCCACTTGGTTTCGCACAGAGTTTCAAAATTTTATGTCATTTCTGAGTATATAAGATTTAGCTTCTTATTTAGGTCGGCGGCTATTTTACGGTTTCATGTGAAGACTTGGTTCATTTTTGACTTCAAACTTTTTTCGTATATGTTCACAGTGGCGTCGCAGTTGCTTGTCGAATCGCCTGTGTCTTCCCTAAATCGTTGATCGTGGTGGTACATCACATCAGATAATTCAACTCGTTTTTCAAAATTGGAAAGGCAGAGTCGCTCTCACCATAATATCGAGATAGGTCATTTCTGTCCAGAAAGGCTGCAACTGATGCCAGATTTTTTCTAACTCGGATCAAGTGCTCCTCCTCTGTGAATAATGGTGGTTCCTTCCTTTCGGTGTCTTTTCTTTCGAAAGATCGACCTAAGGCTATGTTTTATATTAGCCTATTAGCACTCGTAGGGCTCCGGGTTCCGAAGTTCCCGTTGCTGGCTGTATCAAGGATGGTTTGATAATCTAGGTTGAGTCCTCTATAAAAATTGTTGATTAGTTGGGGCTCTTAAAATCCATGGTGCGGACACGAAAGTTGGTAGCTCTAAAACCTATTCCAGGAGATCCTAAAAGATTCGCGACTACCTTGAACAAAAGTGGATATTTCTCTTCTTGCTTACCAGTATCTCTCCTCGTTAAAGAATTGATTTATGAAAGCGCTTCGAATGTCTTCCCAACAACTCAAGGATCCTGGTGGTAGCTGGTTCAGCCACCTCCTGGCGTCACCCTCCAGGGAAAAAGTAAAAATTTTGCAGCAATGGAAATCTTCGTTCACCATGTCTTCTAAAATCTCGATGTGATCGTTCGGTTATTTAGTAGGAGAACCACCAAACTGATTTTTTTGTGCCATAATTAGGAAATCGATATCAAGTTCAGAGTTTCCAGCATGGTTATCGGATAATCGAATCGCGGATCTATTGAAATAAGTTCTGCTGGCATTTAGGTATTCTAGCATTGGCAATTCAAGGTTTATCTCATTCTTTGGAGATTTAGTGATTTGATTAGGAATTTCAGCTTCCTGATCATAAATTAGTTGGCTTTCTTCGTTGCTTTTATTATTCATTGGTTCTATCAAGACTACTTACTCATTATCAAGTTAAGTAAAGGCGTACTTACCTACTTTCGGATAATCGGTATCGATCGATGGTAACGGAATAGTATCGCCCAACAGCAGTGGACTAACGTCGATCGATTCCAGATGGTCTTCTTCGATCGATGGTTGTTGTCAAGAATCCATATTATCTCCCTTAAGTACATGTGTCATAAGGTTTATGGAAAGAATAATTTAGCAAACAGTAAAGTAAATATCTAGAAAATATTCTAAGCGAAATCTAATGGCAAGAAGAAAGAATCCCCGGAAACGGCACCAAATTTGATATGG
Source organism: Moricandia moricandioides (assembly GCA_905132885.1). Lineage (NCBI taxonomy): Eukaryota > Viridiplantae > Streptophyta > Magnoliopsida > Brassicales > Brassicaceae > Moricandia > Moricandia moricandioides. The sequence goes on along the minus strand of CAJHQQ010003114.1, from coordinate 7,764 downwards.
GATTTTATTAAACTTTCAAATTATCGAATCCACAGAGACCCTAAGATTGCACAATATTTATTATCTTCGAATTAAGGCTATAGATGAATTATAACAATAACAATAAAAGCGATCTTTAAGACTGATTTGGTTTGTGATGATTAATTTAGAGCATTAGACTTAGGAGAAATTCTCAGGTAGGTTTTAATAATGCAGACTAATAGATTGCTAGGGTTTTATTAAGTATCGTTCCGAATTTAAACCTTAGAGTTTAAGAGACCACTCTCGCGCATATTGACTGAGCGTCGATCGATAGCAACGCAATGGCGTCGATCGATGCTCATTCTAAACATTACTAATTTCGTGGTTTAATATATTCTCTAAACATCTAATTCAACTCTCACTTGTTACTAGTTATTTAGATTGGAGTCAATTCCTCTCATACCCCTAAATCTCAACTTCTAATCTCTCTAGGACACTTTTCTTCTTTTACTTTTATATGTCAAACGAAAAAACATAAAATTAAAATAGAAACGTGAATATTTTTTATTTGATTTATAGAATTTGATAAAAATATTTCAAAAATCAAAAACCTTTTTTCCATATTTTCACGAAAATCATCAAAATATGATTAAAACGATTTTAAAATATTTTTTTTCGAATTTGAAACCTATAGAATTTAAATATTTGCCCATGGGTTCACCCATCCATTGGGGGAGGTTAGGGTTTAGTTTTGGACACCGGATAGGATTTAATTTGGGGGTTTAGGTTTTGATAAAAAAAGAATTATGAAATAGGGGTATAAGAGATCACGCGAGCCCATAGGAGATTACCTCTAAAAAAATAGGGGTACAGGAGAAGTTGACTCTTTAGATTGTTTAAGATAGATTCCAGGTTATAACCATGCTCTCGCTTGCGCTATAGAACCCTAATTTCTAAGATTGAAGTGATCAAATTCAACTTAGCATTAAGTACAACTTAAACAAAGAACCATTAAGGTTACCCTAACAATTCAATAAAATCACCAATACATTACTACCCATGAATAACCCTAAATCTAATAGAGAACTACTCGGACATAGCAATAAAGAACATTATTAGATTATGAATAAATTGCATAGAATATAATGAGTAAAAAGATAAGGAGTTCAAGATCTTCTCTGTATGATGATAAGATATTTCTCTCCAATAGATGTAGCAATGTGTTCTAACTCTAAAAACTCTTGTGTAACTTTTGTGGCTGCTTATTTTCAGAATAATAAGCTTAGGGTTTAGCAAAGATAGAAAACTCTAATAAATTGTCTAAATTCGGCCAGGGACTTGTCTTGCAAATAATAAAACTTCTGGGTAAAACTTGTAATTTCTCAATCTTTCTGTCGACTTCGTTGTCGATCGACGCACAGAGTGTGACATCGGTTGATGGTGCATTCATAATTCTTTTCTTTATTGTCGGGAGTTAGTGTCGTGAAGTTTAAGTGCTTCATCCCTTTCTTTATTGGGCTGGAAGATTTTAAACCCTAACCGTAAAAGCTGTATCTTTTGTCTTTTGCCATTTTGTCATGTGATATTCTGGAATAGATTATTGGTGCGCTGCTGGCGAGAGGTTGAGATCAAAGGTAGAACCCTAACTTTCTTGGTGATCAATTCATCTCATATGTTTCGATCTGCTTCGGTTTTCAAATATAGCTAAGACGGCTCTTTCTTTGATTTTTCGTACCCGGTTTAGGACATTGAATATAAGATTAATTTTAATATGTTATGCCTTCTTGAATTGTGTCTCTATGGAATCTATGTGTTTGTAGGAGGTTAGAGGATTCAACATTGCTTGTTTCATTTAAATATGATAAATGTATGGGAATATTTCCTTGAGTAGACATTTTAGTCGAGAACTTCTGATTGTATGTGGCCGGGCACTCTCCCGCCTATTGGTGGCCTGTCACTCCCGAGATTATAGGTGGCCTGGCACTCTCCAGACAATAGGTGGCATGGCACTCTCTAGACTCTAGACTATAGGTGGCTTGACACTCTCTAGACTATTGGTGGTATGGCACACTCCAAACTATATGTGGCCTAGCACTCTCCAGACTATAGTTGACCGAGCACTTTCCTGACTGTTAGTGGCCTGGCACTCTCCAGACTATAGGTGACCAGGCACTCTCCTGACTTTATGAGCCCTCGAGTGTGGAAGTGAGTCGTGTGTGCGAGTATTTGATTAGGAACATGATTTGTTCTTTGGGTGCTTTAGGTGTCATGTTTGATTCATGTTAGAGTTAAATTATTTATATTCATAGTGCTATTAACGAGTCTATGGACTTCGGATTTAGCATCTCATCTCATTGAGCATGACGAGTAGTTGTATATCTATACGGTATAGTACCTTGGGATTACTGTATTTTACTTTGTTCTTAATTCAATTTTATACGACTTACGATACGATTTACTTCAATTATTAAATTAAAAATGATTTATCTTGCTCGTATTTTACTAATTTTTTTAGTACTTTATTCAGTATTAAAACTTTGTTTAATTGTATATTTTACCGCAAGTGGCACACCGTTCTCGAAAGAGTAGGAGATGGGTGTTACAGTTTTGTTCTTGGCAATTTTTTTTTCTTCACTTTTTTAAATTTTTCATCTATTTTTGTGGTTAAAATAAATATTAAAATTTATAGAAAAATCTAATGGCGATCAATGCTCCCCCGCAACGCGCTGAATTTGACATGTTGTGTTTATTGTTCTAGCAGAGTATGAATATCCTAAAAAATTAACTATCAAATTAGCCATAATCTTAACACACAAATAAAACTTTTGCCAAGAGAGATCATATGTAGTATTTAGGGATCGAATCCATAGAGAGCAAAGACACACAATATAGTTCTTATTTCTAAAGACTAAGGTATATATATATATATATATATATATATATATATATATATATATATATATATATATATATATATATATATTAGTAGCAATTAATAAGTTCAAGAAAATATTTCTTATCAGGAAGTATAGATGAAATATGGAAATATGATAATAATGCAAATATGGAAATATAGTATTAAACTAATTAAACACAAATGTAAATATGCTAGACCTAGGTTTCAGGCTCAGCGGATTATAGGGAATAGGAGACACAAAAATGTAAATATTTTAGAACTCAAATATTAACTATTTCGACTCGCGTATGCGAGCAAAAGGAAAGACCATCGATCGACGGCTAAGACCTGATGTCGATCAATGGTGAAATAAAAAGGAAGTGTGAACGAGATTTGATAAGTTCACCAAGCTAATTAGACTAGCTCTCACATGTGCCTAACAACCTAGTTCAATGGAATCTATTCTGGTACAAAACCTACTCTCGTAGTCGTCCATGTCCTACTTTCGAGATCCTAGTTAGCTACTCTATAATGCAAGCATTAAGCACAACTCAATTGATGAATATTAACTTAACCTAGCAATCCTACTTTTGGGATAATCCATGATTGCCATCATTCAACCCTAAATCTAGTTGATAATTACTCAGACATAAAAGTAAGAACTATACTCTGAATTTAATGCATCGATAAAATATCGGGATTCCAATACAAATCTCGCTAAGGAGTTATGAATCTTCTTCCCTAGAAACCTTAAAACTATAATAGAAAACGAAGCTTTATTCTCTCAACTCTCCACACACTTCTGTGTGTAATACATAAAGCATAAATCTAAAACCTTAAAATCTAGGTCAAAACTCGTCCAGGGTATATTTGTCATTTGTCACTAACATGGGCTTGGATCGGCTGTATGTGAATTGGTTATCGATCGATGGCAAGTGTGCAACATCGATGGATCTTGGTTTTGCACCATCGGTTGATGACAAGGTGGTGTCGTCGATCGAAGAATGTCTTGTACTTCGACTGTCTCAATGATCAGCTACGTATTCTTCTCTTCTAAATGTTCCAAAAGCTCCAAGTATCTCCATATGTCTTCAAAATGTAATTGGACCTGTAAAGACCTTAAAACATAGCCAAGACACACATAATAACCCTAAATAGAGCCTATAACATGGCCTAAAACTGGTAACAAATGGGCTGAATCAACTCCTCCATAATGTCTAAGTATAACTGTCACCCTACTTTGTTGCAACCACATCTTATTGTAGGCCTGGGCATTTTACCCGAACCCAAAAACCCTAACCGGAACCGACCCAAAAAATCGGTTCGGGTCGGGTAATGTCATTTACCCCATTGGGTCTTGTTGTGGAGGACCCGCAGGTCTTGGACCCGACCCGACCCGAACCCCAGACCCGATAAGGTACCCGAAATATCCAAACGTTCTAATATATATTAAGTATATATGAGTGTTTTTAGTATATTTTTGGTATTAACAATATTATTTTAAATGTTTGGGGTTTGGGGTTTTTGCAATAGTTTTGGGTTGAATGTAAAATTTTAGATTTTTAAAAATATAGTTCACATAATCGAATAAATTTTAGGTATTTTCATGTCTTCGGATCAATTTTAGGTAAAATTTTGAATATTTTGAGAATTTTAAATATTTTCAGATTATTTTTTTGTGTTTTTAGGTAATTTTTGGATAGGACCCGCCAGGACCCGAACCGAACTCGACTCGGATCTGAACCGAAAAATTCTAATTACCATATTGGTTCAAACTATCTAAGATCCAAACCAACCCGGATCCGACAGGACCTGAACTGAACCCGAACCGACAAATTCTAATTATCCTATTGGGTCTAAATATCTAAGACCCAAAGGACCAAGACCCGACAAGACCCGACCCGAACCCGACATGAAGACCCGAATGCTCAGGCCTATCTTATTGAGTCAATCACAGAGAAACTTTATATACCATATCCTAGATAGAAACCAAATCAATTCTACCAACAACTTAACGAATACTAGTCTGGCTCGCCCCTCTACTGATTTCATTTCTTTGCATAAAATAAAAGTGCAGGCTTAAACTCTGGGAGAATCGATCAAAGGACATATGGACTCTTACCCTTATAAGTATCTAAGCACTATGTAGTCTTCTCTAATCCCTTTCCTCTCTCTCTTCTCAATTCTCTCAGCCAATGGCTCTCTTCTTTTGAGGGTATCATTTTATTTTTGTAATTAAGTGAGATATTTGGACAAGCTTCCATGAATCAATCCCTAATGGTTTTTTCCATCAGATCATGTTCACTTCTTTTTGACCTTTATCTCTTTCTAGAATCTATGAATCAAGCTTTATTGGTTGTAGACTACTTTTTTATTTGAGGGGAGAGATAGGGGAATATGACGCACACAGACTTTTACCTTCCAGACTTGCAGAAGGAATCTAATCCAGTGTATAACAAGCCCCAAAGCAAGCAAATAATGCCAGGATTAGTATTGGAAATCATCGTCGGTTCCTTCAAACTTTCTATCCATATGTGATATAGAGGCAAGATGATCCACTTTGGTATCTCTAGTAATCTCTGCAAATAACCTTCTAAGAATGGTGTTAAAGTGTGGTTAGTCAATAATAAATCTTGATCATAGTCACCTTCTTGACTCAATAAAACTTTTTGAAAAGCTTATATAGTTATAGAAATAAAACTCAAAAGCAAATAAATAGCATTAGTGAACCTCTCCCCAGACTTAAATTACATTGTCCCTTGATTAATCCGTCCCGAATTGGTTAGGAGAAATCAAATCATAAGTAAATAGTTTATGTGTAAAACTCGATACCTCCCTCTGTAAGAGGGCGTCAATCGATGGTAGGCAGGTGTGGTCGATCGATGGTCGCGATCCATTGTCGACTGATGGTGTCTCTATGGTTTTGATCGATGGTGGACTTAAGCAGTCTGTAAAAATAAAATAAAACTCGAAATAAATAGTAGTATAAGTAAAAAAAACTAAATAAAAACTTACTAAGCAGTGGGTTGCCTCCCACTCAGCGCTTGGTTATAGTCTTAAGCTCGACGTTTGAACTCTCTGACTAGAATGGTGATGGATCAACATTTGGAAAACAAGTGTCTACATCTTCTTTGCTCTTCTGAAACCATGTGCCAACGAAGCTTCTCGTTGCCTCATCTCCTCTCGCTTTCTCATTTTTCATGATCTCCTTAGCAACCTCCACTGAATGCATTCTCCTTTATATATTTTCAATACTGCGCTGTAGCATTCTAAGTATGGCAGCTGTAGTCTCTGATATATCCTCCAATTGCTGAGAGATATCTTCTTTCATCATGCTTTGATAAAAAGTAATCTCATCGAACATGTCTACTAATTGTTTTTCTGTTGCGGATTTCTGTCTGTCGAGCTCGGTATCGATCAATGGCTTGATGTTTTCGTCGATCGATGTCACTCTGTCTGCTCCAATCGCATGTTGTCTTCGAACAGTATCCAAATCTTTCTTCATCGCATCCATGCGCATAGTCAACCCGGTGAGACACTTATCTATAGGATAGTAGACATCATCAAGCCTTATATAGAAATCATCCAGTGACATCCTTTGAGCTTTGTAGATCTCATGCACAATATCATCAATCTCTTCTCTATGTATGTCTCTTGCTTCTTCATAGACATACCGAACTTTGCTGCATGTTCTGGTAAACATATGTAGCTCTGCTCAAACATAGTAGCTCTTTCTAGAACTGCTTTAATGTCTTCTTTTTGCATATTCATGACTCTTATGTCTATAGCTCGTGCATTACCATTCTCATCTATGTAGATACCATACTCATCTATCTTTTCCCAATGGAAAATTATTCTGCCATCAGCATCATAAGCTCTCTGTCCATGCTCTATATGACCGTCAATCAGTAGTGAGTTTATCTAATCTACTGATTGTGGACTTCTTGAACCAAAAGGATTAGAGGTAAAAAACTGGTTCACCCCTGGAATGGTGTCGATCGATGCGTGATAGCCATCCTCAAGCGATCTTTGAAGTTTGGGTGTGTATATATCATTATGGATCGGCACGTTCGTTTTTACCTCGCTGGCAATCTATGCTTGTACTCGTTCGTCGATCGATGGTTGTTGTCCAAATAAAGTTCATGATCCAATAGCCATAACAAGGGCATTTTCTACATCCTTCTTATATATGTTTAGAATTCTCCCATAGAGATCGTGCACGTCCTCCTGTATCTCTGAAAATTCTAAACTCATCTTGTCTAAGATAACTGTCACATGTATCTTCTACTCTTGGTTCTTGTTCTGGTTTGCGTCTGATATTGTTTGAAGGCAACAAGATGTCGTCGATTGATGCTCAATTATCCACTTTCGCGTTCATTACCCATCAAGCGTCTTCCATTGCAAGGCCGCGATACTCAATCAGCTCTTCCTCTATGTAATCTCCAATGTATTCTTCGTAAATTTCACTGTATCCTTGGAATGCTTGATCGGTGTCGATCGATAGTGTATGGTGACCGTCGATCTATGCTCGATAATCAGACTTCTGGCTGAAAAGATTCTCAGCTCCATTAGCCATAGCAAGTATATCGACCACATCTTCCCTCGTGACATGCGGAATTCTACCATCCATAGCTCTTGCATGACCATTTGGATCTCTCACAATACCGAACTCATCACGTTGTAGATAACCATGCTCCCTCTCGCGTTCTGCAGTTGAATCCCGTTCGGACTCTGAGTTAATACCCATATCAATCGATGGTGATTGGTTACCATCGATCGACGATTTCCCGAGTTCATGGGAAACATGAAAAACACCAGCCTCTCCCATAGCAGCACCTCGGTATTCGTTTATTTCTTCTTCTTTGTAGTCTTCATCGTTCTCAAGGTAGGCTAGATTGTAATCGAGA